>CADEBD010000226.1:5969118-6253939 GCA_902825455.1 Arctia plantaginis | reverse complement strand
TTAGTCCTGGTGGGAATCGAACCCACGACCTTCAGCAGCCCTAAGCAGTCAAGGTCACTAACCACTAGACGAACAGGCCTGTTAATAACAAAAATGTATAATCGAAATGAAATACAAGACTACGGAGTTTATTATATGAATAATAACCATAATTTAAAATATATCACCTCAAGCTCATACAACACCTTGTCTGATTAAATTCACATGTATATTGTTTACTCGAATAACATATAGATTAAAAAGTTACTATTAAATTATTAATTTAATTAAAAGAAGTCCGACTTCACAAATTTAAATATAGACTTACAGTAAAATCCGTTGCATTCACCAGAAATCTGCCTGCTAATGTTCTTGATGTTTTCAACTTGCGTCGACTTGTGGCCCGGTGTGCCCTTTAGGTGACGGAATTTCGATACTTTACCTACGAATCGATAAATAACAAAAAAACATTAATCAAACGTCCATGTTTAAGCTTTTAAACTGTCCGAGGTTCATTCCGTATCTAAAATTACACATAGAATATTGTAATGTTTAGTCTTAATAGTACGTAATCTATTGCTCTATTGGAAATTACATCTTACTGTCATTGTGTTAAAGTATTTGCTAAATACTCTCACACACAAGACAATAAGGTACAATTTTCTTTGTTATGAATGTCTGTAAGTAATTTGAAAAACAAATATATTTTTAACAATTATGAAAGAGAGCAGCAGCCCTGCCTGCTCTCTTAAGAGATTTATAGGAAAAAGAAAATTTCTTTATAATTGACGTTGAAGAAAAATAAAAATTAAACGTCCTCACCAAATACAGTGGATGTTCTTTTTGTGGCAACGTTGGGTACCGAGGAACGCTTGTCGTCGCGTTCCGGACTCTTGCGAGACTTTAATGAATCACGACGTCTGAAAGAAGTAGGGTCAATAAGTAAGTAGTATTAAATAGTAAAAAGCCTGGCTTTTTATCTCTATTCTCATAAATTTATTATATTCAAATCTTTATATATATAATTCTTCTGTGAGTGTGTATGTCACTGAACTTCTCTCAAACGACTGGACCGATTTTGATGAAATTTTTTGTGTGTGTTCAAGGGGATCTGGGAATGGTTTAGATTCACAATTTTGTCCCGCTGGACAATGTTTTTTTAATTAATTTTTAATTTATTAGTAGTTGTTGATTTTGGAATGTTTTACATTGGATCAGACAGACGGCGCTACCATCGCAGTGTCAAATTTGACAGGACAACGTCTGTCGGGTCCGCTAGTAATTATATATTTATGTATCAGAAAGCCGAAGCCAAAGCCGATATGGGTAATTATTTTGATGTAATTTGTTTTTTTTTTATGTTAGATGGGGCAGACGAGCTAACGGGGCACCTGATGGAAAGTGACGATAGCCGCCCATGAACATCTACAACCCAGGAGTCACAAACGAGTACGAGTAACAAAGGTACAAAGGAGTACGCTCTTTTCTTGAAGTCCTGGTCCGGAAATACCGCAGACGATAACCCGTTCTACAGATTGATTGTTCGATGCAAAAAGTGTCTCTAAAAGCACACAGTAGTGGAACGCCAACTATCCAGGAAATGGGGATGAAAACTTTTCCGCCTGGAACCATGGCGGAAAGTTTCGGCCGGTATTAGTAAGAACAATTCCTCCGAGCACTATTCAAGATATATGCGATAGAGAATGCAGAGTGAAGCAACATCTCTAGGTAACGCCAAGGAATCGAGATGGTTGGGCTATCGATAAAAAATAAAACTTAAATAAAATAAAACTAAAACTAAATAACACAAATTTTATAATCTGCTTCGTTAACATAGACTGTGCATATGATTAACCAACATCTTTAAACCGAACTTTCAGATAAAATGCAACATCTAATTGAAGTCCTCCTCCTCCTCAGTAAGGTCGGTATAGGTGTTCCAACTAGAATCCCACGCTACCCTCGCCCGCTATTTAAGGTCCCACGAGCCCGGACGAATTTAGGGAAGCAAGCACCAATTGCTAGGATGACTCGCGAATATGACACCATTTCAGTTGCTTCGGAGAACATAGACATCTTTTCTAATAGTCTGGGTAAATTTAAAAAAAATGTTCGCACTCATATATTGAACACTGTGTGATTATTGACGTACCTCCTTACCATTTAAATTTTGAATTTTGACTGCTGCTAATTTACAATTTATAATCTACAATTCTTTGCACAATTGATTGTTATGATTCTTTAATTGTTTTTTTTTCTTATTTACAAAGGCCATTTGTGGCCACTGTCTTTAATCTTTTTTTGTAATGTCCATGTTGTGGTCTCCTATGATTGAGGAAGCACAAGACTTAAAATTTTATTGGCTTTATAACTAGCATGTAAGGTGTATTTCTTGTTGGAGATTCAATAAAAAAAAAAAAAAAAAAAAGTAAAACTAATGAAAAAAAGATTAGAGCTAAGCTTTGGCACGTATGGGCCGACTCGATAGGAGTGATGTCCATAGAGATAATATAAGAATAGAGCACGCAAGGGAAGCCTCACGGTGCGAGAGAGATCGTTGCACGCATAGGCTCTTTCTATCTCTTTCTTAATTCCCTATGTACATGAAATGAGAGAGAGATAGAGAGACTCTGTGTGCAGCGATCTCTGTCGCACCGTGCGACAGCTCAAAACATTGGGTTAGGTGGGATTGGCTGCTCTATTCATATATTATCTCTATGGTGATGCCACGGCCTCATAAAAAACCGGTGTTAAGTTATTCTTTCGTGCTAAAACTAGAAGTCCAACTCCTTTTCTAATTAGGTATGATAGTTGAATGATAGTTTTAATTAGGTATCTGTGGTTTAATTTGAAGCGGCAACGTACTTGAGTCTATTCGATTGCCCTGATACCATCAAAAACAGATAGTTACCTTAGTGGAGCCGGTGAAGGCGGTGTATCCGACTCTACGGCCACGCTCACGGAGCGGGACTCATAAGCGCGGCGACGATCCGCGATTGACTGCCCAGTCTGCCCACCCCTGTGTACAACAACAGACAGCCGTCGTTTAATGCTCGTCTCCTATTGGTCCGTAGCGTGATGTTATAAAGTCTAAAGCCTTCCTCAATAAATGGGCTATGCAACACTAAATATCATTTTTTAATTCGAACAGTAGTTCCTGAGATGAGCACGTTCATCCATACAACTAACTTTATAACATTAGTATAGTTTAATCTTTAAAATTTTATATCGTAAATATAATGTTAATTCTAAGTAGCCAAGTCCATATTAAATAGGTATTATATGAAAAGTGTTAGTAAAAAAATATATTGAAATGATAAATAAAACAACTCACTCTGTATTCTCAAACATTTTCCTTCGTTCAGCAGTGCTCGGTGTCTTCGGCCTGTACCCTGAATCGGATGAGTTTATTTCTTCCTCCACACTCGTATCGGACTTGCCGTTTGTGTATTCCTCTGTTAAAAAAATATATTTAAAATTTAATGTTACATGATACCAATACATTTTAAACTCATACAGATATCTCCTTTGGTCTCCATCTTTTCTAACAATTTTTTTATTCTCCCCTTATCTCTCTGTCGGTTGGTGTATGGAGCCCGTAAGCCGTTCCTCTACAAAAGAATGACACTAGGGGGAGGTGATTTCACATTTCACATGCAGCAGACTAATTAAATACTCAGTAAGACAAAAAGCAAGTGGAGAAACAATAAAAATACTCAATAGTATTAAACCTTGCTAAACGATACTACTCTTGACAGAAACAGTCCGAACGAACTTCTGAAATGCATCTGTCTTTTATTTAATAAAATGAGAATATAGCCCTCATGTCTATGACTAGCTGACCAGCTTTTTGGTTTTTTTTAGACAACTCCCACAATAGGAATACATCCTGTGTCGCGGGGATTTTACAAACATACATGGAAACGGACACAAAGAACAACCAGATTCAGAATAACAATTTGTAGATCACACAAAATGTTGTCCCGTGTGAGGATCGGACCCACAACACTCAGCGCAGTAGGAAGCGGCGAGGTGACCGCTTAAACCACTACGCCATCCGTGTAGTCAATCCGTGCTTCACAACATAAGTATGGATTGAATGTAGAACGCTTACTATAAAGACGTTAGTTACCTTTATTAATGACAATCTCCACGTCACTGGTCGGTGAGAGCGACTTGTCTTTCTCTTCGTCCTTTGCGGTTGGCGTCGAAGTGACCGGCGTGCTCGCTTGACCTGACACCGGCGATGATGCTACAATATATGAAAAATAATAACTATACATCAGTAATTTTTCTGTTGTTCAAAAGGTTATGGTACGACCATGGGTTATTCAATATACGTTTACTATGTACAATTGCTAATCTAATCTAGGGATTCACTCAAACACACAAAAGAATTCATTAATATCGGTAAAACTCAACCTAAACCATAGGTTGAATTTATGATTAAACAATAAACCATCACTTATTGTTCTACTTTTACAGATGTTTGAAATCTAATACATGTTTTTTTAATGATAATTACTAAAATTATAATATCATGTCAATGTGATTATGGGGTGAACACCATTATATATTTAATTATTGGAGTATTTAGTAATAACATGGTGACTACCCACTCTAAGCGTACAGCAAAGTTAGAAGTACTAAAAATTAAACCAACCTGAATCAGACTTAGGCAATCCAGGTACGGAGGGGACAGAGAACACCTTGTCGAATGAGAAGTCTTCATTGCCTGTAGACGCTGAGAACGGTTTCGGGCCCAGGCGAGGCTGGTCAACATAAACAATAACAATTTATTAGCAAACATTGTATGAAAATACTCAATTATTATTTTTATTGCTCTGGCAAGATCAAAATTATTACCAAAGGCAATTCAATTCCATGAAGGCATGCCCACATTTATATTTATCTATACAAATAAATAAAATTGAAGTGTCTGTTTGTAATGTCTTTGTCTTAATGTTTATTTGCATGATACTTACGCCTAAAAATCAGTTTAAATATTTTTTTTCTGTCTGTCTGTCGGTCTGTTAGTTCCGGGTAATCTTCCAAACGGCTGGACCGATTTTGAAAATATTTTACTACCAGGTAGCTGTTCGCATAAGGAGTAACTTAGGCTATTTTTTCTCTCAGAAAACCCTTTAAAAAAATTTCTACTACTACTACTTACTAAGGCAGCGTTTTTCAAATTCTACGCGAACGAAGTCGCGGTCACCAGCTAGTATTATATAATTGTATTACAAAAAATATCTAGTCATTATTAAGTATAAGAATACATCCCTGCAAAATTAAACTTATGAGCAACGAATAAGATTCAAATTTGAAGGTAGGTAGGAGGTAAATATATAAAAAAGGAATAATTACGACGAAATGCGAGACATTAAAAACAAGCCAAACAAAACAAAAATATATTATACTAGCACTAATTATTTATAAATAATATTCAGTTAGCCTAAACTAAGGATGGCAAGGGCAACTAAATAAAATAACAAAAAAATATTAAAATACAAAACAGCTAATACAAATCAAAAGTACTTAAACTTAACTATAATCATAAATCAAAAACATAAAAACTACAAATAAAATAACCAACTACACACCGATTCAAATAGAATACCTTATAACCGGATCCAGGAGTTGCAGTCGTCCTTGGTTTCGGTTTAGGGACTTCTGAATGGTCTTCCATAGACCCAGCTTCTGAAATAGATGACCTAGGCATTGGTTTCGGGACAGGCATGCCGTTGATCAAGCTGTTGCTTCTTGACAATGAAGATTCAGTAGACTCAGTGCTATCTGTCTTTTCAATAGACTTTTCGGTGTTCTCACTGCATTTTTCAACGGTATTTTGAGGAACAAGATCAGGCTCATTCTTCTCAGGATCTGAGTCAGTCTTATCATGTCCATTGTCTGTAATTTTTTTATGAAAACCATTCGTATCTTTCTGGTAATCTACTTTATTATTCTTCTGTCTTTCCATGCCTTTGATGAGGTCTTTTACGTTAACAAAATCGATTCTGTCTTCGTCTTTTGGTTCCACAGCCTGAGTTTTTGGTGTTGTGACTTTGGTATCTTCAACTTGAAGTGGAGTAGTTTTTTTAGCGTCACCTTTTTTGGGTACAGGCATAGCTAGAATAAGAGTCACCACTTCTTCTAGATTGCCGCGATGGATCTAAAAAGGATAGTTTATTGTTATATAACTTTATGCCATAAACTTGTCTTATTTACTTTCAAAGCAAGCTAACACCGATAACCTCTAAAATGATCATGCATTTATTTCCTCCTTTTTTTCAAAAGACATCCAAAGTCATTTCAGCTTTTTCAATATAAGTGTTGTTGATATCGAATACTAATAAATTTAAATGCTATCACAAATATAACCTTTACTTGTTACAAAAATATAAATATTATACAATACTTACGTTGCTACTGCACACCGAATATTTACTAAACACCATACATTTGTAATTAAATCGAACACGAAATACAAGCTAAATAACATTAAACATTCTTGAGTATCATAGCGCATAAACAAAGGGCAAAATATTAAAACTTGATGGTGAAATCTGGTCTTATGATTGTGAGAAAAGTAAGCCTGGATAGGCGCACTAATTGACACTTATCACACTAAATAACAAAGTAAATACAATGATAAAAAAACGGTTCACAGTTGTTCCTTAGTTTATGCTTCATGATTTTACAAATAGTTAAACTAACAAAATTAACAATAACTACAAAAAAAATAAAAACAAAAAAAAACACTAACATAAAACATGCACAAATCAATCATATCTGAGCAAATGTTACTTAGATCAATTTTACCAATACCCCGTACCATTAGTTTAGATTATTTTAATCTCCTGAATCTTAGAATAATGAAGTAACAGAGTGACATTGTAAACCTGTTTGCAAATCGTCAGCGGTTTAGTTTTTTGTATACAGATATATTACTATGTATACGAATTTTACACAATAAAATACATACAATAATTGGGGAAAAAGCTGAATTCTTCCCTTAACTAAACTATTCTACTCAACTCAATCTCTATACCTACGGACATGGAACTAATATATGTAATAACTAATATAATTTGTTTATCTTTAACAAATATGAATACTAATAACTATTAATATTTTTTAAAGATAAACAATTTTATTCGCCATCGGGTAAATTACTTCACTTCGAGAAGTTTCACTCTTTGAATTAGGATGCTCACAGGGAGTGTCCAAAACTAGTCGGGCATGTCCGAAATACACACCTAAGTAAAACCGTTTAATAAATATTCTTATTTTTTTACTCATAAAGATCTACTACTACAAGTTAAAACAATTAACCTATATGTAGTTTTATATTCGCTACAATATAGATAGATATAGATGATAAAATATTTGAAAATATAGATACTAAAATATTTGAATCGCAAACTGTATTCACTCAATTGTAGTGCATACGTTTTATACTTTAACTCACTGTTCACACCCCTATAGCACCCTCTATTACTCTCTTATTCAAAGGTCTCTATAATTTATGAATTTAAAAACCGACTTAATATCCCAATACATCATGCACATCCAGAAAGGTTTCTAAAACAGCCTGCAATTATTTTTCCCCAAACGGAATTGAGTATCAGAGTGACGCAAATCACTACCATTTATGATAAATAATCAAACTAAGGCATTAAACAACGATAAGGCTCGCTAAACATACATAATAAAAATTCATTTATAAAAGTTATTTATTATCAGTAATTTTTTGATTAATTAAACACTAAAAGTGCTACTAAAAACAAAATATGACCCATGAGGTACGCCCATGATAAGGAACGCTTTTGTAGTTCCGATACCATGTAATGCAAAACAATGGCACCAATCATCATCATCATCATCATCATCATCATCATTATCAGCCTATCGCAGTCCACTGCTGGACATAGGCCTCTCCCATTGCACGCCACTTAGATTGATTTTGGGCTTCTCGCATCCAGCAAATTAAAGCAACACTTTATCTCTGAAAATTTGTATGTTCATTGTGTCAAATAAGATGTGGTGGGAGTTTGTGGTCATACCTGTGTCGAATTCTTAGCGTCCGGGTGCAACGAGATGTTGGGCACGGGGTGGTCTTGGTTCTCGAGCCACATTGGAGCGCTCAAGTATGTCACGCAACCGCTCGTCTCTGGGTACAGGTCCGCGTGATATTCACGGTAACTCTGTCAACAAAATTAACATTCAAGTAAAAATGTATTTGTTTTATAATAAACTAGCTATCGCTTGCGTGATTATTTCTTCTTTCGTGTTTCTGACTTTGAAAATGACGAAATGCAAAATGCGGTAGTAATACTTAGACAAAAATCTTTTGTATAAGTATTACTACCGAACAAATGAATTTTTAAATCAAAATTTGATTCCAATTTTAAATTATACGACGAGTATTCTCAATAATTGAGTTTAATACTTGTAACATTGCATTGAATAATTATTTGCATTACATTTTATAATCCTTGAGTATATTTAATAATTACTGACATTGTATTTAATCACTTTTGACATTGTATTTAACAATTCTTGACATTGTAATTAATAATCCTTGACATTATATATTTTGATAATCCTTGGCATTGTATGGTTTTAACAACTAATTTTGAAATGTTGCTCTAATGAATATAAATTTAATTCTTTGAAATTCGTACGCTGGAAACAGCAGAATACTGTGGACGTCATATTATATCTAACAAATGTATATCAACAATATTCTGACAAATTAATCAATTATTATTATTTTAAAGCATTAGTTGACAAAATTTCAAGTTTGCCCCATCCGTCCCCGGCGATTTGGGCTCTGCATTGATGACTTGTATTAATTTGTAGACGCGTAAACCTCTTAACCCTGGATGTAGGCGTTAAATAACTATATGAATCTAATTATACACACATAATCATTTAATCTAATTAGTCATAACTGCCCCTGTCAGGTGTATTTTTTTTATATTAGTAAATTACTTATAACAATGGCGACCTACCTTCCTTGGTACTTGGTACATGATGGGTACGACGGAAGACCCACACAACTGCAGCACTCGGTTCACTTCGCCTTCCATCACGCGCAGAGCACGTTTCGGAACTAAACAAGCACCTTTAGTTTGTTCTCCTGTAACGATTTTTTTTATTATTATTATTCCTGAACACTTCTCACCGTAGGAGCCATTTTACCGTACAAATGGGCCGGCTCAATTGGAGTGATCTCACAGAATTCCGGTGTTAATTCATTTTGTGGTTGCTTTTCACCAAATTCTAGGGGAAGGGAACACTCAAAGAGTTTATTTCGTCGTTACGATTGACTCACATTGAAATCTTCACCAATCGCAATGCCAAACGCACTCGCCCTCGAGAGTAAGTTGATATGAAATAAACTCGCACTATACTTATTTGAGAACCTTCCCTAGGCCCTATGACGGCGTAGTGTTAGTTTATTTCGCAGACTCGATCGTCACGTTGACCCCGTTCGACGTCGTGATTGGTAAAGAGTTTAGTTCGGTAGTTCGGGCCTCTGATATCTCTTGAAATGCCGGTGAACATGGGTGGCTATTGTCACTTGTCACAAAAATGTCAGTAGTAAGGAATATCAAAAGAGGTACTTACCGGAATGTCTCAGTCCCTCAATAAGGTACGGTTCTCTATCAGTCAACTCCATGTAGAGTATAGTCGTATCACCCTTTCCAGCTAAGAAGAGCATGTTGGTGTCAGGATCGAACAACGGCATCAAGATCCCCGTGGAGCAGTCCAGCTCTAATGTTTTCTGTGTTTGCGACAAGTTGCGAATGTCTCTGATCATGATTTGACGAAGACGGGCTGAATCGAATCCTGTAGAAGAAAAAAAATGCATGGTATGAGAGATATTCAACGTTCAGTTTTTTTTTACACGATTGAAAAGGAGGGATATGTTTTTGAGTGTTAGTATGTATATTGATTTGGCACGCTTTGTAGTCCAAAGGGCTTGGAAGGTACTATTAGATTGTTCCTAATTACTAGACTGGGTATATGAAAATTATAAATTAAAAACGATTTGTAAATTTTAAGTACACATTTTCCACAGCCGTGTTTTTTGTTTCGCAATCATTAGCTTGTAAACTCGAACATTGATAGAAAGCGCATTAACATTGCGTGATCAGATTAAAAGAAATACACTTACCAGTAGTAAGTATCCTGTCCTGGTCCCCCAGCCAGACGATCCTGCTGTCCTTGATGTTCTGATGGCTGTTCGCCACGTCAAGCACTGACGTTGCGGCCCTAGGGTCCACTATACGAACTTTTTTATCCTTGCATGAAGTAGCCAAAAGCTTGCCATCTTTCTTCCACGAAGTCGATTGGATTACTTCACCATGATCTCTGTTTACTGCAATGTTGAATTATTTTAGTAAGACAATTTATCCATCTTGTAATTATTTCTAATGAATTATGTATACATTTCTGAGTATGGAATGATAATTAAACGTTAAAAAGGTACTTTTTGTAAAACTTGTAAATAGTAATTAGTCTAAGTCAGACCGAAAAAAAACTTAAGTAAATATGCCTTAAGAGTAAGTACTATATAAAAGTCAATTCGATAGTTAATATTTATAAATACTTTTAACACAAACAAAATAATCATACTGGTATCAGCAGTCTGGTTGAAACAGCACAAGCTATGCCTAGTTTGGGATCAGACTGTCGTGTGTGAGATTTTATTATTATACTTCGACAACCTATTTAATGAATAATGATAATCTTTAACATATCTCTCACCATTACAACGTTCGCGCTCTTTCCCGTTACTTACCAAAAGCTTCCTTTTGCTTAGTCAAGTCCCACAGGGCAAGTTCATGCCCCGAAGCAACGTGGATAAGTCCATCAGCTACGGGATGAAACCCAACATTCTCTACACGTCGTTGCTTTTGTGACAGTGTGCATTCCGGCGTTGTAAGGGACTCTTTTAGGCCCTCCGGTGGTATATGCCATATTTTCACCTAAAAGTAAAATAATTGACAGATAAGACTTATCTAATCTACTACACCTCACCAACATAAAACCTCTTTAGGTTTTATGTCATGATTTGTTACTCATAGAAACGTCGCCAAAACTTTGCTAAAAAAATCATAGTAAAAAATAGAAAAAAAGCGTGGGGTGCTTTTTACTATTGACAACAGGCACCCAACGCTTTTTTTTTAATTTATTTTCTATTTTTTAGTTTGGTTTTCTATAAAAAGAGTGTTTTTTAGTTTTTTAAAACTATATTATTATTTTTTTAAATTAGTGTATTGTCATCGGTCCTCGATATATCTACAAAGTTTGAACTAATTCTGAAAGTTTAAAGTCAGTCAAAATCACGCCCAAAGGAGTCGGTTACAAACATATAAACAAACATACAAGTGAAGCTAATATAAAGCGTGTAAAAATGAACGCGTAACCATGCATATAACATGTCCTCCCTGCTTATGCTGAATTTTTTATAGGTCTGGTGGCTCGTGTCTTCACTTGCAATTACAACTTACACGATATACGTAGAGACGACACCTTGGTGACGTCATGAGCTATGGCTCATTATGATCTCTTAGGTATTTTTTTTTGCTGCATCTAAATAAGAAGTCAGCACGATTGAAGAAATATCCAGAAGCCTTGATTATAGTCGATTCCTGATCATCATCATACAATGTAGGTCAGCACAACAACTAGTTTACTACTAAAACATTTACTAGGAGAGTATTATAAAACTATGTTATGTTATTATTGTTCCTTTATTTCCTCATTAAAGCTACATAATGATTTTCCTGTTATGAAGTAAATATAAGTTGTATTTTCTTGGGTCTTTAAACATTTACAATCTTAAAACCACATTGAGTTGCACATCCACATGGACATGGATGTACATTCAAACACATGTACATCCACTGCTATTATGGTATTAACGAGTTCACCTGATGGAAAGTGACTATGGCAGCAAACGGACACGACCTTTGAGTGTGTGTCCCCCTCCCATAATGGGGAAGGAATCCAAGGGAATTGGAGGGGAGGGTTGGGCCTCCAGTAACCTCCCTTACTAGTAGTCCATGGGTGGTGGTAGTTACTATCAGATACCCCGTCTGTCAAAAGCGGCAGATGAAGCTCTACTCTATTCGGAGTTGCCCACTTCTAAAACTTTCACCCTACTAAAGACCCCCGTCTTGGAGGATATTTGATTTCTGATGGTGCAAAGAGCAATACTAAAGCTATGTTTTCAATAAGGTATAAAGTCATCGACATAAATATCGCACCCGCGGGACATTTACGTGCGAGTGTCCAACGACTTTGTCAATCGACATTTCGCTCGGCCACATACCGAAATAGTGCGCCTTACTCAGGAAAAGCATTTCAAAACAAAAATGAAAAAGATGGTGGGTTAAGGAAAAGTCAATAGGCTTCAAGTGTGTGATGGCTCATTCAAAAATTTTACAAGAATGTCTACAACCGATTTCAAAATATGACGATGATTTTGGTATAGCTATATGATGTTGGGACAGTTTTGTCAGACCGCACTGCCACAAAGGGACACGCGTCCTCACTACTCAAATGCTGTCGGGCGATTGTCGAGGGACACAAAGTCGCGCAAGGTCGACGCTCTCGAAGCGTTGACACGCAACATGTCCCGCGACACGTAGATATTGCCTGCGATGTCGGGCGATGTCTCCCGACACGCAGAAATGATGTCGGGCGACTAGGGCTAGGATTAAGTACTGATGTCAACTGTACATATAATCATATAAGCTTTTATCACCACCTTCTGGTATCAAATCATAGATATCAGTAGGTAATGTTTTGCATCTATCTTGATTTCTCACGTGGGAAAGTTTTATCACTATCATGAGTGTTAAAAAAACGTTGACAGATAATAGTGACACTGGTACTTCTTTGAGAATTTTGTATCTTGTTTGATTACGACACTACTGTACCCAGATATAAAGTCCTTGTATTGTGAGTTGAAAGTTTTTTAATAGTTGATGGTATGCCAACTTGTTGGCACACCATCATGTCACAGTTTTACAAGGCAACAGGGCTGATGATAGACACATCACGCAAATTCAATTACTCAACCATAATCACTTCATCATAAACAGTAGGTGAAGTTTTCCACAAGGAAAAGAAATCATTACTAGCTTGTGTTCTTTTTTTAAAGAATACAAATCAGTATAAAATACCTAGCATTGGTAAGATAAAAATAGATTATCAAAGAGTAGAAAGCACTATTGTGATAAGAAGAATACATATTTGTAATAACCACTGCACTTGTTTAGAGATAAGTCTCTACTTTATCTATATAAATTTATCATTATTTTTATCTATTTCTGAACTGTTATGTGCAGTATTTATTAGTACTCTACAGTTAAAATGGTTTTAAAAGTTTCTTTTAAATAAAAACATGACTTATTGCACACTGACTTTGAGAGCAAATCAGATTTCAGATACTTTTTTAAGCATTTTACATTTCCATTCAAAGGATGTCACGATGCAAAGAAAATCTAGGTGTCTAAAATTTTATCCACTTTTATATTTCACTTATCGGGTGGATCGCATCAGAAATGAGGTGATCCGGCAGAGAACTAAGGTCACCGACATAGCGCACCGGATCAGCAAGCTGAAGTGGCAGTGGGCTGGCCATATTAGCCGCAGAACCGATAACCGTTGGGGAAAACGAGTTCTTGAGTGGAGACCGCGTCTCGGCAAACGTAGTGTAGGACGCCCACAGGCCAGGTGGAGTGACGATTTGCGCAAGATGGCTGGCAGGAGCTGGATGCGAGAAGCCCAAAATCGATCTAAGTGGCGTGCAATGGGAGAGGCCTATGTCCAGCAGTGGACTGCGATAGGCTGATGATGATGATGATGATTTAAACTGAGGTGGGATTTATGCTTGCACATGTTGCTCACTTTACACTATCTATCACATAGGAAAAAAGAAAGGTAATTCGTCATGTTAATAGCAAATGTAAGACACAATTGCAAAAATGTTGGCGTGGAAAGTCAAAATCTAGTTTCTGCACTTGAGCGAACAAGAAGGCCCACATAAATGTGTGCATATACTGTGCAGGTATTTGCTGAATTTATATCTGAATGACTCTCTGTAAATATGTTAGCGATTTCACTACGAAACTACTATTTTTAGTCTATATTACTAGCAGGCATTTAGGAAATACAAACATTTGTTCTCTGTCTGGGTGTAATTTTTCTAAAATATGTATCTATTTAAAAATATTTAAGTATGTTTATCAGCAGTCTGGTTACCATAGTACAGGCTCTGACTAGTTTGGGATCAGACATCTGTGTGTGAGATGTGCGAGATATATTATTATATTATTTATAGACATTTCAGAAATTTGTCATTACAGAAAGGTCCATATTAGAATAATAAACAAGAAGGAACAGAATATTACTTCTTTTCTATATTGTAGCAAATGTAGAGATAATCTTATTTACATTAATTATAAATTTAATTTAATCATAATACAATTTTATTATATGATTTATATGCCTGTTATATGAAAGGGATTTAATCTGTAGAGATCGATCTGACATAGAACAAAGGACTTCCTTTTTAAATGAGTTAATTGTGAAATTAGATTCAAAAATTATGTTTAATAAGATGATGTGAATTAAGAATACATATTTAGTTATTAATTTATGACAGTAAATAGCTTTTGTATCCTTTCTACACACATTCTAGTATTAAAAAGTTTGTAAAATAAGGGAATGTGCAATTTGAGTTTTCATGTAGAATATTTTATGTATAATTATGTATTATAAGTTCAAATATTATGTGAAAACAAGAAACAAGAAGAAACCATAGCTTTGTATAGTAAAGTATACATAAATCTTGACCTGCCATGATAGGGAAAATTTATACAATGACAGTTTATTCTATAAACAAAACACAAAACTTATTAAATTATGGTCAAAATTGCCACCAGGTTATCCTTTAGGATCCAGAAAATTTACTTTACTACACTACAGGCAAAACTACTTATACATAAACTTACCAGAGAGTCCTGTGATCCAGTCAAGAGCAATCCATCATGGAATGGAGAGAACTCCATATCAGTTATTGTATCAGTGTGTGCATGTAACAAAGGCATTGTCTTACTCTTCCTACCACAATCATCCAACGGTAACACAGCCATGCTGGACCCGACATGCTCCCAGTTAAAGGCCATGAAGGCACCCGATGCACATATATTATTTCCATAAGTCTGATATGATCCAACACAGATATCTCTTATGCAGGCCTCAGGCTTAGGCACAATCGGTGCCGCATTTTTATATTTAGAGGCTTTGAAGCGCCAAGCCATGATTATCCACTTTTTAAAAAGTTTCTCAGTCTTATAAATTCGGAATGTATCAGACTTTAAGGAGGTGTCTTTCCTGAAACAATTTTTTTATTAGGTTTTATTTTTGTTATACTAACCACTTTTGATACAGTTTCTGACCCACATTGCTCGAGTTTAACTCATAACAAACACTACACATACGTTAATTGCATTTCTAATTAGAAAAATTGGGCTACCTATAGTTACATTTTGAGGTCTTGTATGAATTAAATGTGACAGAAATGTTGACCATAAAAAGTTTAGTTGTGACTAGTATACTTAAATAATAATTAAATCATAGAACACTATATAGGAAAGTACCATAAATGAAAAACACAATATACCGTGAAAACACCTTTTGTTTTGAATAACTCGCCCGGCTGTCGCACCGGAAACGCAGTGTACGAACAATGAGACTGGACACTAATACCCGTTTATGTTTTATTTGATTTATGTTATCGTTATATTTACGATTTATAATTAATTACTTACCTTATCGGTTAATAATTAGGTACTAAGAATTACAATTTCCGCTAGACACTCCCCCTAAACGTCGGCCATTTCAAAGCGACATTAGTGTAGTGGATCGATAAAATAATATAAACAATGTAGTCGATATCAACGATGACATGACATCCCAATCGATATGTAGTAGTTCGATTCTTCACAAACAAATTACTTTTTCGCTCAAAACACTCATTTCACGATTACAATATTTATCTATTAATGAATTATATTTTAAATTAGCAAATACTTTTGCTTAAATTAATTTTAGAGACTTGTAAATATATTTCTTTTCTGCTCTTACACTCCATTATACGCAATATATGAAATAATAGCTGATGTTCGGAAAGAAAAGAATTCCCAAGTTATCATAATAAACAGTAGTATGAGGTAAAGTCAGCTACAGCCGGTCATGAAGGTGTTTAGTAGCTTTTGTAATGTTGTTTCTTTCTGATCACATTTTAAATTTCGTCCCATTCTCCTCTGATCATTAAAAAAACACCGAATAAATTGGAGGTATGTATGCGAATGTGAATTTAATCATTCGCTTTTATTTTGATGACAAAGTTTTACCTTAGCTGGTGAAAATGAAAGTTTTCCCAACATTTACCCTTGTCACAACTAACTACGATCCTTAGAACGAAGGATCCTCCCTTTTGTGTTGAAGAGCTCGTTTCTCTGGTTTATTAAGCTTTACGTCTTGATAATTACAAGAATCATTATAAAAGTTTGATGTAATACGATATCTATGATATTAAACCTAAATATCTCTTACATCCACTAAAGGTAAATTCTGTGTGAAGACCATTGAACCCGAAAACAAGGGTAGTACTTTAGTTTCAAATCAAATAGTAATTTATTTGTTTAAACACGTGTTTACATAAGCAATGAGTATACAAGGTATTCACAATTAAATTCGTTCCAACGTGTTTAGACGTTTCTATTACGGCGTAAAAATAATCTTCACTAACTTATATCTCCCTCATAACTTCCGTTCGCTTCGCTCGGTCACACTTTTCGTAACGCTCCCGTCACGCATTCACCAGCTTACTCCCCTACTTTTACTTTAAAAATTGATGTTTTAAAGTTAAAAATACGTAAATAATATTTGTTAAAAAAGAAATTACATATTTATATCATATTATTTATATTTATTTTACTGAATATAATCTACCAAAAATCTGTAACACTATAGTATGCCTTTTGTATAAGAAAGTCTTTACAGAGATTTTTGAATGCGATATTACTCAACCTCTATCAGTCTTTAGGCAATTTATAAAAAAAATTGAGCTATGCCGATGACACTTTTACGCATAAAAACCGTTGTAGACTTGTGCAAATAGAGTCTTATCAATTGTTCTTTTTCCTAATCCTGATCAACGTTGAATATTTTAAAAAAGTACCCTCATAATGTCATAATCATGAGAGTATTTTGTTTTCCTTATTTAATACATGAGCTTGAAATAAGGAAGATTGATTTCTTTCTTAAGTTACCAGATTTAAGAAAGAAAATTCATGTTGTCATTCTTTTAAACGTTGAATAAATAACATCTTTGTTTATTTTTCTAACTTGTTAAGGCATGTTTGGCAACTCTGGGTCTATCAATAATCAAGTCAAGTCGTTATAAATAGTAATTTACAACGAAATTAAGGACTTAAGTTACCTACTAGTGAATATACTTAACAATTTCAGTCTTTTTTTTTAATGTTAGGTGTTCTTTACTATTTATTTGGACGATGGAAGCATGTCTACTTACCATGCTTAGGGCATACAACACCTAATGGAACTTTTAGCGAATTACGCACTTCGGAGCTCCAACTGATACAGTCTGAGAGTTCGTTATTTTGACAATCGACACTGAAAACTCGAAAATCTGCACATTTTTTGTCCCTTTTGTAACAAGTTTTTTCTTTTATATATTTTTACCCACCTCATACACAGCCGTCTGCTCCCTAACTAGCCAGTATCTGTGTGGTAACCACATTGCTGATAAAAATACATATATGACCATTTCTTAGCGTTCCATTCACCGTGCGGGTGCCGGGTCCATCGCGTGACATATAGGGACAACACATGCGACTTCGACAGGGCCCGGGTATTGCCGGTATCTATTACCCAGGAGTAGATTTAGGGAGTACTTCTTGTGACGCGTCAGCGCTCACCTCTCTGCTGTGTTACCCCCTCTACCTAACCATGTTTGATACGATACCACTCTAGGCGTGGAGCCTGATGTAGTTTCTCAAAATAAAACAAGACATATTGTATCCAAAGTGATCATTTATTATAATCTGAGTATTACAATAATACAATTTCTTTGGTGAGGATTAATTTTATTATAATATTCAATGTTTAATAGGGAACAATATTATTGAAATATATATTTCAGATCCGATAATAGCGCAACCAACGACAAACATTAAACTTCACTAATAAACATTGCAAAACATCCCGCGTTGAAACGATGCATGGTAGCGATTCTCTTACAACAATTGCAAACATAGCAAGATATAAGTAAGACAAGACGAGAATTTAGTCGAACTCTTATAGAGACAAGAGTTATTTAGTCGAATTCGCAATAGAAAGTTCAGACTATTAACTAAACAACAAACTATTTATTAAGATTTACTCTACATTAAAATGTTATCGTCCCATCTTTAACTAAATTTAAATGTAATATAATATTCAAACAGGGATAATTAGTGATTTACGAAAATTACAAGAATAAGACTGTTTTATTTGAAGTTTGTGTTTTCCCTCCTTAATACATAGGATGTAAAAGAGATGTGTCGCTAGCAATATTGGTATGACTAAATACCATGCTACTATTTTACTCTCAATATCGTTTCCAGGTGTAATAGTATTTTGTTCCACCATACCTAACACAGGTGATCCAAATTAAACAACAAACTATATTTGCCACAATAGTGCAAAATTTAGCAACCCATAAAATTAGTACGTTAATACTCTTAAAACTAGTAAAGCATGGATTAATATTGGGTTATTATGCCACCAAATAAGTGGTTACATAAAGTTTTAAAAGAGAAGTGTAAGAAAGTTAAACTGATTATATTTAAAAATGAAATGCTTTATTAAAATGTTACATCATTTGTTAATATTTTGCTGTCGTTTTAAACACAAATATATTTTACTTTAAAAGGTTTGTTTAAAATTCGTTGACTTTTTTGGTAAAGTACATGGCATCAACAAGGCAAGTCCGGCCGAACCAAATAAATATGATTGCACTACTTTAAGAACACTAGAAAACATTTAACTAGGTATATACATATCAAAACCACTTTAAAAAAAATTACATCAATGTGCACATACATACATATGGTGTGATGTTTCTGTAAATAATAATATTATAACATGTAAAATTTCAAATAGGCACCTTATAATTAAAACGTAGGTAATAAATACAATTTAACTTTGTGTAAAATTAACAATTTACTAAAACACTATCATGTAGTTTGTAAAACAGTAAAACACGATTATTATTCACAATTATTATACATCTGAATATAGTAATCAAAGTAATCAAAAAAATATTTTATACATTTACTGCATATATGTATAAATCTGTCACACTTGACACTTAATGTCAGGTAAATCTGTAGTACATCTCCGTTACGGCGATAGGAATGTGTATTTTCAAAGAATTGTTATTAAGATTGAAAGATGATGATGATAAGAATTATTAAAATGATTTTAATGTCAATGCTTTTTTTATTACTATTACTAAACGGCAAAGTTATCTTAAAAGTACTAATTAAAATTAATGATTGAATTTCTACATAGTGGTATGTACGATTTTACGTCTGATAAATGCAGAATTCGTAAATTACTCAACTTCTTGTATGTTAAAAAATGACAAGGAATGCATAAATAGTGTGCAGCAATTATAGCTTAATAAATGTCTTGAATACTTAATTTCGTATAAAACAAAAACACATTTTATAACTGAGTATTAACAGAAGTCACCCGTTGTGTTAAGTCAGTCATTCTTCTCTCAGTCAACACCCAAAGTAAACTCTTAGATTGTCACAGTTATACGAAAGACCCAAAATGGCGATACCGTCATTATCTGTCTCGTCCGGACCAACACAACCATTTTTTTTATTATGACACATTACTTATCTATTATTACACACACAAGCATATTTATTTGAACTTTTTTATGTTAGTGAAAAGTTAGTTTATATCCGCTGTCATTAGAATCGTACTGATAGAGATCACCATGGCAAAGTAATGTTCTTACTTGCAGATGTCACTTGCTGCACCAAAGAACGTCTCTTGGTCACCTTATATTGTAAATGTATTCTTGAAAACACTAAACGATTTCGACAGCACTGTCAAAGAGGTTCCACTAAATAGTCGATATTATAACAGTCTACTTTTTAATTCCTGTGTTGATTCATTCACTACAAATTGTAACATTAGTGTATACTAGATTCTATCAATTTGTCTACAAAATAGTATTTCAGTAAGATTAAACTACAATCCTAATTAAATATATTCACCTCAAATATTATGTAATAATGTTTTAAAGCTGTAATACTTGCAATAAAATCATATGTACAAGATAATACAATGAAATAAAATTTTGCATATTACAACAACAAAAAAAAAAACAAACTAAATGCTAGGACAACAATATTACATAACATTTGAAATTTAATATAACTAATGATAACAACAAAACTGCAACCAGCATAATTGTATAACTTGGTTATGTTGGCACAATGTCATGGGTGACAGGTTAAAAAACTTGTCATTTTCGTCACAGTGAAGAATATCAATGAACGTCACATACAAAACTGTTAATGATTGACTGATAATTGTCTATTGGTGGTTATCGGGACATCTCTATTGGATACCTTATTCTTTGCTTTTTTTTTATTTGTGTGTACGCCTGTTCTTTGTGATTATGCTTTATACTCGTAGATTTCTAATTGTACATGGATTGTGGGTATATACATCGAAATGGGTAAACCCATGATTGGTCTCACTTTAATACTATAAATACAATTGATAAATACATGATATGCAATACAATGGTACCGCAAGGTACACTATATCTACGAATTGACATGAGAGATGAATAACAATGACAAGCCATGACATTGTGGCAACGACACAGCATTTAAAAGCGAGTGGAATTACTTCCGCACTACTTAATACAATGTTCAAGTGTTGCGATGTTCTCAGATAGATGTAAAACAAGAAATACCTTTATAAAAAGTATAATCGACTTCAATGTACTACATCACTGTATACTGAATTGTAATAAGTCCTATTCTTCATTCTTTAATTTGAAACCCTTCAGGGTGGTATATATTTATACCTTAAATTCCAATACCTCAAACGAGAGGTATTCCCTCTCAAATAAAAGAAGGATTTTCCAAGTCGGTTTCTGAATGATGGAGGTTCTGAGCTAACAAACAATAAAAAAATACAACCAAATTTAGAACCTGTTTTTTTGTCGTCGATTAAAATATAATCAACATAATCAGTCGATTATTTTCTTGGCAAGATAAATAGTAGGTATACCAAAATGTAAAAAAAATAATGAAATTGAAATGTATCGTTGTCAAAGCTTTCTTTAGCGTGGACCTGTTGGTGTTATATCAAATCTTTATACACATTACCGAACCAGTCGATTATTCATTTTGTCACCACTCTAGTTGCAACCATTTTATAACAATATACACTCCTTCAAAAGCCTAAAAATCGACTAATTTAAATAACTTAAAAACAATTATCATCCAAGAACACCTCAACTTTTGTAGGTACCTACAACCATTTTTCGCGCGATTTCTCAAGATCTCACGATATGCAGTCGGTATTCGGACACTACTAAGTATTTTATATCAATGAAATAAATTCGTTTACTTTAAGAACGTAGACAACAGGAGCTATCACCGACTGAAGTCGTCTTACCGTTGATCGGTCCTAAGCTGCCATCGTACTTAGGTAGCTCCTTGCACTTGGCTTGCTGAAATAGAACAAAAAACGTTTTACATCTATACATGATTTTTACTACATGTATTATTTCTAGGAGTGAAGTATACTTCCACAAAACAGAATACAAAACAGACCGCATAGATAACCGAGGCCGGTGACTCATCTTGAAGCACTTTAAGCTTGAGCCCGCGGCCGGGGCAAGTGTTGATATTAGAAGAACTATAAGGATTCGAGTACTAAACATAATTTAATACATAAAAATATGTATTATTTACATTTGTATTAGGATATTCTAGAAATAGTTAAGATGGTCATTAATTTTAAATACTTAATAATCCATTTATATATAATGTATAAAAAAGCTAGGTTGGTTTGTTTGCGCTCCAAAAACTTAAAAAGTTCTGCACCGATTGAGCTAGAATTTTGACATGATATTCAAACCGGTCAGTTTTGTTGCTCATCAATGAAACCACAATGTCAAACTGCGAAGCGTGACGGGATACAGTATAATATGTATGTGTGTATGTAAACCAATAATATATTTTTTTATCGATTCCATTCTGTAAAACAAATTCCACAGCACACTTTATCCGGGTACTAACACTCAACCAATAAATCATTCTTCAAGCTTACCTCCATAAGTTCAACGGCGATCTCCATAAATAATCGTTCGACATTCTCCGCCTCCTTCGCTGACGTTTCAAGGAAGTACATGCCATGGCGTTGCGCAAAATCTTCTCCGATATGCCTAGGTATCTCTCGATCTTCTCTATCTGTTTTATTACCTGCAATTCGGAATTATTCGTTTTTTAATAGAATTCATTAAAGCAATTTGTCATTAAATTCTCTCTGTAAAGTTAAGATCATCTGTTGGAGTAGTTTCGTGAATGATAACGTGGGAAAGCTATGCTGTGGTACAAATAGGCCATCTCAACATGTGATACCACGGCCTCACAGGAAACGCAAGCCCTACTTACTTACTATTCCTCCCCTGATTCTGGAAGGTGGGAGTCAAAAGGCGGAAACACACCGACTTGAGTTCCTAGTGTTCATGGTAATGTTTGCGGTAATCATTAACTATCAGGTGACGCGTCTTCTCGTTTGCCACATCTATACTAATATTATAAAGCTGAAGAGTTTGTTTGTTTGTTTGAACGCGCTAATCTCAGGAACTACTGGTCCGATTTGAAAAATTCTTTCAGTGTTAGATAGCCCATTTATCGAGGAAGGCTATAGGCTATATATCATCATGCTAAGACCAATAGGAGCAGAGCACCAATGAAGAATGTTTCAAAAACGGAGAAAATTTATTACTATTGAGAGACGCAGACGAAGTTGCGCGGGTCAGCTAGTTTGTGATAAAAAGTGTGAAACAGGAAGACGTTTTGACCAATGAGATCGCACAGACTTAAATCTATATCTATAAAAAAAGAAATTTACAGACTGATTCACTGACTGACCGATCAACGCACAGCTAAAACAACTAGGTCTAGAAGCATGAAATTTTGTGCACTAAGAAAGGATTTTCAAAATGCCACCCCTAAGGGTGCAAAATGGGGGTTGGAAATTTATTTGAAATTATGTTATTTTTGATAGTAGTGTTTTCAAATTCGCAGTAAATACGCTTTATTAAAAGTAATAAAAAACTTAGTTACTAATTTTTTAGAAAAAATGCTACTACCCTTGGGGTGCAAGTTTGTATGGAGAACTCTTTTTTTTTTAATTTATCGATTCCAGATCCAGATTCCAGTCTCAGTATAATTATACTCTCTATTAATAATTATAATTAGACATATTTTTTAACTAAACTACCATACCAAGCATACCAGACATACATGGCTACCCCAATAATATTTATATGGGCAATAAAGTGACACTTCTCGAGGTATCATATAATGAAGACACGTTATGTTAATGTAAGAAACATATAAGCTATAATAATAATGAATAATAAGATATAATAATAATATGTCATATATTATTATTATATCTTATTATTTATTCGCTCGCAGTATACATAGTTGACCGAGAAAAGCATTTCAAATTTCGAGACGAGTCACGAATACGTGCACTATTTAAAGTGATATTAATATCGATTTACATCGCTAGTAAAAGCTTGTAAGTATGTAGTTAGTATAGATATGGTTTAATATTATTACTAATTAATCGAGTAAAGTCTCGCACAAACTCTTATCTTGTATCTTATCTTGTCTGGACATCTAAATCTGTAATATTTCTGGAAAAACATAAATTGGCAATTGTCTAGCGTTAAGCATGATTGTTTGTATATTTTCAGTGTATTTTTATTATTAAAACAACAACATATAATCGTTAAATCCTCGATGGTCTTGTTTACTTCCATACTTTTATTATAAACCAGTTTTTGTCCGCGGATGCAATCGCGTAAATATCAGTACTCGCGTTAAAAAAACCTAGCCTATGTCTTTCCTCAAGAATCAAAGTATCTTCATATCAAATTTCATCTAAATCGGCTGATCGGATTAGGTGTGAAGATGTAACAAACAGACAGACACACTTTCGAATTTATAATATTATATAGTAAATATAGTAGTAATATTTTTAAGTAATATTTTATTTTTAAGCTTTTTAAAGCATTTTTCCAGTCTTTCTACTCGAGCAGCCTATGGGTAAGGTATACGCGGCAACGGTGGCATGTCGGACTCGAACCGACTAAAACCGCACGCTGCCTCGGGTAGTAATAACCGGGGAACCATGTATACCCTAGAAAGGAAGTTCCAGGTGCCCCGACATACCTCGGGCCATCTACAGACGAGTAGACGACCCCCCCCCCCCGTGTGGGAACCCCATGTTCCCTCTGCTCCCTGGAAGCGAGCGCGCTTCGCAACGCGCTCGCCGCCACCCCGGCCTGCTTCTGCTAGGGTGACAGATGGCCTCACCTGTCACCCCCAGGCCAGCGCTTATGCTGGACGGAGGTCGTTCTGCGACCTCCGGCGCCTGAGTCGCCTGCGGTACCTAGCCCGTTCCCAGGCCTGGCAGGCCGGGAGAGTTCTAAACCTCTCCCGGTCCCGCTCCGCCGTCTCCTTCGCGAGCATAACTTGCTCGCAGAAGGAGACGGCAGAGTTCCACGCACTCTCGCTCCGCACGATAGCCGCAATCAGGCTATCGAGCGATCCTACGATACCCTGCGTATTCAGTATAACAATACTTTCAGTGTTGTTGGGGCTGCCGCGACGCTGTAGCGCCTCCGGAATGTATTGCCGAAATGCAAACTGACGTCTACGTAGCGTCTACGGAACAACAACAACACCATTCTGAAAGTCATTGCTTTTGCTGTATTTTAACTAGTTTATCCCCGTCCACCGTGGTGTCTATTAGGCGTGTTATAGACACGGTGAAATATCGAGCATAATTGTGTATGTATGTAAATTAGATATTGTGTATGTAAATTAGAATACAGAGTACCACTACCCCTATTCATTCCGTGGGTGTTGTAAGAGCCGACTAAGGGAGCAAACTACGCACGACGACAACAGCACTGCAAAGAGAAGGGAAAACTTGAAACAAACCCTATACCAACCCGTCTGGCCAGCGTGGTATAGTAGGCCAAAACCTCCTTTCTAAAGAGAGGCCTATGTCTAGCAGTGGACTATTAAAGGCTGTTGATGATGATGATGACTTGTGTATAATACTACTACTAATTCGTTACACCTAATGGAGTTCGTATCACATCAGGGATGCGGCATCGAAATACCGATAAGTATTCAATCCCGCAAAGGACATGAACCGTCTGTAAGGTTTTTCTGTTATACCTCCAGAACCAAAGCTGTGGCCCATCACGGCCTAAGTAAAATTCATCAGTTACGATACAATACCTGTAAATTATTATTAAAAAACAAAATCGATTCAAGGAGAATTAAATTACTGATCCAAGTGTGCATAGATACCATAAAAGACTTCAAATTTACATCATAAACTATTATAATAAACTGTATTCTTCCCTACTTAATTTTCAAAGTTTAGAGGTTATATGTTTTCTTCAAATTTGATTGGATAAATAAAAATAATTTTCTATATCAATTAATAAATGGCAGAGTTCTAAAGCGACAAAGGTAAAAAAAAATATAATCAAATTGACAACCTCCTTTCTTCGAAGTCGGTTAAGAAAAATATTATTGAACTACTAGGCTCTTGTCAATCAACTACTTATAAAATATTGGAATAGGGGTTAAATGAATCACTCGGCCTGCAAGTGTGTTTTATAAGGTCAAGTACAATAAATTAAATGACATTACGAAACTTTGTCGTATTGTCTGTTACGGCAAAGTTTCTCTTTCATTTTATTAACTACTTCCTACTTTCATTCCATTGAGGATATAAGTAATTGTTTATTTCAATTACAAGAGCGGTGACATGGCGACATATTTGTTACTAGCTGACCCGCGCAACTTCGTCTGCGTCTCTCAATAGTAATAAATTTTCTCCGTTTTTGAAACATTCTTCATTGGTGCTCCGCTCCTATTGGTCTTAGCGTGATGATATATAGCCTATAGCCTTCCTCGATAAATGGGCTATCTAACACTGAAAGAATTTAACAAACAAACAAACAAACTCTTCAGCTTTATAATATTAGTATAGATTTACTTTCGGTCGTTATTTCGCCCGCTGACCTTTCCTACTTCATAAGAAATGTACACGTGAATATGTTAGTTATTCGAATAAGTAAAAAAAAAATAAGATAGAAATGGTTGATGATATGATGGCCTCGGGATAGACCACAGGCCGTGGTCATGAGTAAACAAACTAATTAATTAAAATTATATATTTTGAACAGTGAAAGTTTACAATCTATTATAAATAGCTTATTAAGCCGCAAAAAGTATTGCAAAAGTTCATTGGTCTCAAGAATATTCTAGTATTATAGTTGAGTATCACATACTATTGCAAGCTATTGTTCTGTTACGTTCCCGACTAATTAAGAAACTTTATTTACACAAAGCCTTATTTCTAGTTTAGCAGGTAAACAGAGTTTTTTGCTAATATTATCATGATTTATGTGCCTACTATATAAATACTGTACTGAATATGTGTGATTTAAAATAATATAATAATCCATGGTAAAATAATCTTTATTGTAACAATAATTGAATTACAAAAATTATACAGCCCTGATTCCCAAACTAGTGCGAGCTATGTGAAGGCAAGTATTAATTAAAAAAGATTAAATATTATTGATGTGTTATATCTCTAAAGGAGTGAATTTGTTAAAAGGGACGGCTGCGGACGGCAGTGTCACGGTACAATTATAATACAGTAGAGTAACTCGGCCGCATGATAGAAATAAATGCCTACAGCCGCGCGGTACGTAAACATGCGTTAGGGCTGCCCGTCTCCAGCATTTTAATTATATTTGCCTACTTTATGTTTCTATTTAGATTTGTGATTGTAAATATCCTTTTTATATAAATAAATGAAATACTTTGTATATTGGATAGGAAGTGTTCAATAAAAATGCGTGTTGTTTTTTGATTGGTAGATTTAATTAAAAAAACATGTTTTTGTTTAAAAAACAAATCGGGCTTATAAATTTGCGACCGAAAAATATTTGCGCCTCAATATTTCCTCCATTTTTTCTATATATTAAACAAAATCATCGTTGGGTACAATCAAAAAAGTTCGCGAATTAATCTTACTGTAGTCCCGGTACCGTATCATGATTCATTCAGAACCGTATATAACTACCTATTTCACTCGTCTCAATAACTTTCCGTTACTCTATTCGCTTTATTTATTAATCCAAACACCTTTTTTTCGTGAGATAAAAGGAAATACTTATCCATTAAAAAGACACACATTATGTACCTACCTACTAGTAAGTAAAATTATTTTATAGTCTTACCTTTCAGAGTTTCCAGGTAATTTAAAAAAACTTATGTCTGGATGCGTTATTGACGAATTCATTCAACCAAAAACAGCACAATATTTCCTACTCGTCATATTAACTGTTTTTGAGAGAAAAAATCGCGCGGTTATTGTTAAAAAAACAACACACAGTCCGTTCGACACTGCGGTACAGCCGTGACTGTCTGCGCCCCGAGCGCACCCCGAGAGTTTCGTCCGTTTGTATGAAGTTGGAGTACTGTATTATAATAGTACCGTGGCAGTGTGTCCAAAGGGCGCGCTTTTTGATTGCTCCATCGTTTTTAGGGTTCCATACCTCAAAAGGTAAAACCCCTTATAAGATCACTCTCTTATCCGTCTGTCTATCCGTGTATCACCACCGATTTTCTCAGGAACGGGTGGACCTAGCAAGTTGAAATTTATACCATATACTGAGGTCTATGGTCTCTATTAGGTGTATTAAAATCAAGGTCCTGAGTCAACACGATAAATGATATGGGCAAATTTAGAGTTTGGCAAAAACTTGTAAGTACCAAAATTTACCTTAATTGTCCACTTTTATTTTTCAACGCAAACGCTGACTATACTTTACGAGATAGATCAAAATAATGTACTACGGAATTGTACATGTTAAAAACATCTACAAAAAAGTCCGCGATGATATATGTCTATCTCTAAGGATAACCCACAGTAACCATTTTTGCCATTTAAATATTACCAAAGAAAAGGGTTACTTACGGAAGCTATTTTAAACAATGCATTATTATTCCTTATCCAATTAAATACGTTAGATACGTTGTGCATTTAATATAGATTAAAATTGCTCTGTACAGCATATCATTAAAATGATATTTTAGAAGTTATTAGAGGTTTAAATAGCGGGAGCCAAACGACCGTCGAGCCGTATATCCGTCCCGGGTGGCAGCGGGCCTATAAATATTGATAGTATGTATAGTCATATCATAATAATAGTATAATTAATTACTCCATACTGACACCACATTAGTTGTATCTACATTTTACCTGCGCGAAGCCAGGACGGATGCTAGTATGGTATAAAATATAGTCGTTTTTTTTCTTGTACGCTTAGGGCTTTTAAACTAAGCAACGGAATTTAATGCGGTTTTCACCAATAGAGACAGTGATTCAAGATAAAAGTTTAAATGTGTAATAAATGCATATTATAGTAGAGAAAAGCCGAGAATTTCAAAGATTTGTTTTAAAAAACATGGTTTTGTGCGCTTACATTGCAAACGCTGGCTGATCCTTACGAGATAGATTAAAATAATATACTATGGAATTGTATATCTTAAAAAGATCTATTAAAAAGTGCTCAATGGCATATGTTCTCCTTAGGATAACCTACAGTAACTATTTTTATCTTTTATATTTTACAAATAATATATTGTTGTTTAAACAAATAATGCATTGTTTAAAATATGTATATTTTAGATACGTCGTGCATTTAATGTAGATTAAAATTACTCTTTGCAGCATACCATTAAAATGAATATTTTAGAAGATATTAGAGGTTTAAAATGCGGGGGGGTAAAGGGGCTGTCACCGCATCGGGCCGTACGTCCGTCGCGGGTAGCAGCGGCCGCAGGATCGGAGCGGGCCTATTAATATTGCATATAAAGATGTCCTGTAGTATAGTCCTATCATAATAATTGTATGATTGACACCACATTAGTACTATTAGTAGTATCTATATTGCACCCGTGCAAATCCGGAGCGAATCGCTAGTTTATAAGTATGGATATATCTCATATCAAGACGTACACCAAATAAGAAGTGAATGGCAACTTTTTAGGGTCTCAAATGAGGTCATTCTTAAGCTTTTCATCTCATCAGATTTAAATCAGCATAAAATCTAAATAAAAATCTAAAATCCAGTGGGTACTGGTTGGCCAGACAGAGGTCTGCCCCAGCCTTTATACTACCTTTATAATATTATCTTTTGTTATGTTGTGGACGTGTTGTATTGTTGGTAAAACAACTAACTGCGGATGACTATCGCGAATCGTATACACGCGACCTACCGTTAATATATATTTTCCCCCAGAAATAGGTGATCCTGCTTGTATTGGCCAGGCAGGTTAAGACTGGCTTTAGACTTTTATTTTGCCTTTATATAATTGTTAATGATTAGCACTAATTTTAGGTGGAATATTATGTCCCCTGATTAGAAATGGATGACATAAACTTCTCAGCTGAGAAATAAAATTTTGCATTTTTCTACCAATGTCACTTTATATATTTATTTGAAAATTGTAGGTATGTACATTACATTTATAAGATGCTTGAGAGAAACCTAATTATATATCAATATTCTGTTTAGCTTTCTTAAATGAAAGAGTCCTAAAATGGTGGCATGATGGTTTCCATGCCTGGGCCTGAACCAGCAGACAAGTATGGTCACTAACTCTTAAGACTTTTTCCTAATTTTCTCTAAGCCTTAGTCTCACTGGTAATAGGTTTATATGTGGGGTTATTGGAAGGTTTTAATGAGTTCAATTCCAATAACACACAAGCAATGTTCATCAGGTGAAATCCAATGTACAGAAGGCAAGTGAGTAAGTTAAATGAAAAAACAAATTTCTTTTAATTTGTTTTGGAGTATAATAACCAATACAATGGATACACACATATATAAACACTAAATATGGTAAATATACACAAGCTATCACAATTCAGTTCTTAACTGAATTGTGATTGAACTTTTATTACAAGAATTAGCCTTTAGTAATTGCCAGTATGCGAATTACAAAATAACAATAAATGCATTCTTCTTAACTATGCTGACTGACTCTTGTCTGGTATGAGTATGGTATGGGTACTACTGCCATAAAGCTTCAGAAATAGGACATGGTACTCACCAACTAATATCCTTAGCACCTTATTGTTAGCATACTCCTCAATTTCTCTGAGCCAATCCGGCAAGCAATCAAAAGTTGGCTGACAGGATATATCATACACCAGGATAAGTGCATGAGCAGATCTATAGTAGCTCTGTGTTATCGAACGGAACCTTTCCTGACCAGCTGTATCCCATATTTGCAACTGCAAATAAACAATAATATGAACCTATATATCAATACATAGCAAAAGTATATAAATAGATAAAACAGTTGCTTAGAGATATCACCACTAATGGTTCGTAATTTTGATTAAATTCAAATAAAGAAGGATTTATAATTAAGTTCTCAGGATTTATAATCTGTGTTAGTTGTGGTCTTTTTTTTTAAGTACCTTAGTACTTAAAAAATTTTCATTTTTTTATTAATTTATCACAGATAAAGTTTGTTTACAGAAACACAAGAGTATATTTTACTACAGAAACCTTAATTCTATTATTTTTTTTATGTTTATATTGTTATTTTATAACACAATAATATGCAAGTACACAAAGTCCAAGAAGATAAATGGTATTATATTTGTTACATTTTCACATTCTTGTTAAACAATGCATGAATTGAAGATTTCTAAATTCATAACACTGCTCTTTTACTGGAGAATTTTTGATAAAACTAAAATAGTGATATAATTATTGCAAGAAAGCACGCAGTTTTAATTAATTAAATTATCATTATATTATTAAACTATCTTACAAAGAGTTATTTTTGTTTAGATAATTTTCATTTCATTTTTTTTGAGTTGTAATCTTAAAAAATAACCAGAAACAAAAACAAGCTATAAATAACAGAGAAGCCTAGATTAGTAATAGTTTTTCATATATTTTCTTAATTTATTTAATTATTTGAACAATAATTTTAAGATAATAGAACCAAGCATTTTCATGTAAAATTTAGACAATAATAAAATAATACATAATGGAATTAAGTGACGCAATAGTCTTTCCTTAAAAGTAGCTACGCTAAACAGGCTCACCTTCACTTTCTCACCATCCACTTCGACAGTCTTAATCATGAAATCAACACCGATTGTAGCACCTTGACCAGGTGGGAAGAGGCCTTGGGTAAAACGACGAACCAAACAAGTTTTCCCAACCCCCGCATTTCCAACTAACACTACTTTAAATAGAAACTTATAATCCTCCATTTCGAGCACCAAATTACATTTGAAAAAAAATATTTTCTTTATTTAATTTTCACCTCTCACTGTTACGGTTTGATGATCGCTATTACATTACGATAGATTACCAATATCGTATCAAAACGATTATTTTACGATCACATCAGACATTACAGATTAGATAGCGAAATCAGTTTGTCAAATCAATCTTTGATTCTATTCAAAACAATGGGAAAGAAAAACTGTGAACAAAAATATCGACGTCACGGTCGAGTAAAAAGAATAACTGATGTTTAAGGAGAACGATACGAAAATAAAACGAATGTTTATGGAGAGCGATACGAAAACTATTTTACTTAAATTGATTTGGCGGTACAATAGCTTTTTTTATTAATAAAATACTTAGTTTACTAATTACCGTTTTTCTTTAAATACTGTTATATTCTAAATGCTCTTTTTCTTTAGTTATTTGGAACAAGTTTTTAAAAACGCAATTTAGTCGATTAAATACTTAAATCAATTATTTAGTTAACATAAATATAAAAATTTAAAATACACTTTAAAAATAAAATTATAAATTTTAATACAAAATTACAGATATGACAAATCGCTAAAATTACTAGAGATATAAGTTGATATCTCGGACAGTCCTTTAAAAAGGGAACCATCATTGCTGAGTTTCAAGCCGCTTAAATTAACACAGTTTAGTTTTAAATAGAGTTTCTTCAACCTGTTCGTTAAAGGAATAACTTTTGCTGCTGATAACAAAGCTCCGCATGCCTCTTGCATTGCGGCCTCAGTCAGTTCTTCTATCTGTTTGGCGTTTACAATTGGATTACCACTGTTATGTCAATCCACAATTATTAAAAATGGTTAGGTAATAGCTCGACGCAGTTTTAAAGTAATCAGTTTCAGTCAGGATTGTTTCCATAGATAATCACTTGCTGCAACACATTGCTTGCCTATTCTTTTAACGGGTGCAATCAAGCTTGGCAATTGGTTAGTTTTCAATAGATTTGTGAGCCACTAATTTAAGAAAGTGGGCTAAAGAAATGACGAACTGTTTGCCAAACGCAAAATTAATAACTTTCACTACATTTTGTTGGATATTTTGATTATCTGTGGTATATAAGTGTTCTATCTTTACTATGGTAGTTGGTATTAAATAAAAGACATGGCGAACTTCAATAGTGTGTTAATTTTTGTTTAATGAGAAAACCCAAAAGCACGCTTCCACTGCGCAAAATAACAAGCGCACAATATTGGAAATATGTTGTAGTAATAATATTAAAGAAGAACGGTGCAAATGATTTGAAGATTATATTAAAATTCGTGAAAACAATTTACAACAATTTTTTCCTTCACAATAATGGAAAAATTGTACTTGCCTATTTTAAAAGAAGGCGACTCTTATGCCAATTGGAAGTTTAGGCTTATGATGTTACTTCAAGAAAAACAAGTGGAAAAAGTATTAGGGAGCGGATATGATTCAAAAGAAGATAAAGAGTTTGGTAAGAAAGATGCAACAGCAAAATGTGTCATAGTACAATGTCTGAGCGACAAATATTTAGAGATAATAAGAGGTTCTAAAACGGCTTCGGAGATGATAAAAGCCCTGGATGGTATGTTTGAAAGGAAAAGTGTCATGAGCAAAATGTATTTAAGAAGAAAACTTATTACTTTAAAATGTGCACCTGGCACAAAACTTCAAGATTTCTTTATGTGTTTTGATAATGTCGTTGCGGAGCTTGCTGGTGTGGGATCTACTGTAGAAGAGGAAGATAAGATATGCTATTTGTTAGCCGCTTTACCAATAGAATATGAAAGAGTGGTGACAGCGATAGAGATGTCGAGTGAAAAGATCAATATAGATTCAGTTAAAGCCAGATTGCTAGATGCGGAGATAAAATTGGCAACAAAAAGAGAACAGTCAGAAACACAAGAACAAGCTTTTAATTGTTATGTATGTGGCAAGCCGGGACACAAAGCTATTCAATGCAGGAGAAATTATAGATTTGGAGTACAGTCACAAGGATATGGAAATCAAAGACAAGGACAACACCAACGTGGTCAAGCTCGAGGAAGGTTATATGGACATGGTCAAAGATATAGAGGGCAAAGAGGTAGAAACAGAGAGCAGGCTGCGTGCATGGCCAGTGAAGATGATTTTATGAATAATGAGATGTTATTTACTGCGTTTCAGGTTACAAATAATGATGTCTTGTGTAACAATATTATTAGTAATAAAAATTATATTAAGTTCATTATAGATTCAGGTGCTACAGAAAATTTAATCAAGGATTGCTACAAACCTTTGATGTTTGATATAGAGAAGATACCAGAAACTAGAATTTATATAGCAAATGGTGAATACCTACTGTGTAATGAAAAAGGTAAGATTAGGGTTATTTATTCCAAGTTACAAGTAAAAGTTACAGTTCACTGCCTAATTGTTAAAAATCTTTCTTATAATATAATATCAGTAAGGCAATTATTATCTAGAGGAGCAGAGGTTAAATTTTGTGCTGATTTTGTATCAATATATTATCCAGGTAATAGGGTTGTAGAAGGTAGATTACAATCAAAATTATATACTATTGATTTTAAGTTATCTACTGAGGAATGTATGTTGAGCAAAGAGAAGGACATGACATTATGGCATAGAAGGCTAGGTCACTTAAATAGAAAAGGTTTGGGTTTATTAGGGTTACCAGCATCAAGTGAGAACTGTGATAGCTGTATGGAAGGAAAAAGTACGCGAAGAGCATTCCCTGTAGCTGAAAGGCATTCAAGAGAGATAGGTGATTTGATACATTCAGATGTATGTGGACCGATTGCAACTACAACTTCTCAGGGTGAAAAATATTTTCAGGTAATTATTGATGATTATTCCCATTTTGTAAAAGTAAAGTTATTAAAGTACAAAAATGAAGCTGAACAGAATTTGATAGATTACATTAAAGAGCTTAAGACACAGAAAGGGTATAAAACAAAAAAAACTTAGATTAGACAATGGAGGGGAATTTACTTCAAATTATTTCAAGAACTTTTGTCGTAATAAAGGAATAGTAATTCAGTATACTTCACCATATACTCCTATGCAAAATGGTTGTAGCGAGCGGATGAATAGGACGTTGGTAAATAGAGTGAGAACCAAGTTTCTTGAAACAAAATTACCAAAGCACTTATGGGGTGAAGCTATATATTGCTCAACGTATGAATTAAACAGATGCTCAAGTAGAGTATTAGAAAATAAAACCCCAGCTATGTTATGGTATGGTGCAAATGATTTAAGTAAATTAAGAGTATTTGGTGCAAGAGCATGGATGGTGCGTATACCGAAACTAAGTAAGCTTGAGGAGAGAGCAAAGTCAGTAGTTATGGTTGGTTATTCGCCTAATGGTTATAGATTATGGGACCCAGAAACCAATAAAGTATGTTGTTCTACTGATGTAAGGTTTGATGAGAGAAACATTAAGTTTAATAACACAAAAGATGAACATGAAAGAAGAGATAATGAAATTAGAATTTTTGATAGTGAAGGAAGTGTTGGAAAAGAAATAGTTGAGGATATAGTCAATGAACAGAGAGAGCCAGAGGAAGATTTAAACAAAGAAGAAGAAATGTATTTTGATCCAGATAATACTTTAGAGAATGAAGAAAATGTGCAAAAGTCAAGATTTGGAAGAGAAATAAAGAAACCAAAACATTTAGAGGATTATGAAATATATACAGCATATTGTTTGATAACTGAAGAAGTGCCAAAGACATATGAAGAAGCAAGTAAGGATGAAGAATGGAGGCAAGCTATAGATAAAGAGATAGATTCGTTAAAGAAACTAAATACATGGACAGTTACCAAAAACAAAGGATACAAGGCTATAGACACAAAATGGATATTTAATATTAAAGATAATGGTATTAAGAAAGCGAGATTAGTTGTGAAAGGATTCCAATTGCCTGAAAAATATTTTGAGACAAATTATGCGCCAGTAGCTAGGATGTCTACTGTAAGAGCATTTTTAGCACATTCTGTAGAAGAAAATTTACCTGTATACCAATTAGATGTACCTACAGCATTTTTAAATGGAATTTTAGAGTCGGAAATTTACATTAAAGTACCTGAAGGGATAAATATAAATGGAAATACAGTATTGAAGTTAAATAGGGGGTTATATGGATTAAAAGAAAGTCCTAAATGCTGGAATAAACAGTTTAATAAAATAATGATAGAAGAAGGTTTAAAAAGGTCAGGTTATGATTTTTGTTTATATGTGAATGATAACGCAAAGCTATTAGTATATGTTGATGATATTCTTTTGATGGGGAAAACAGAAGAAGTAGACAGAATCAAACAAGTATTAAGTGAGAAATTCAATACCAGAGACTTAGGTGAAATTAAGAGCTTTCTAGGAATGGAAATCGAAAAAATAGAAAATGGAATCAAGATAAAACAAACTAAACAAGTAGACAAAATACTTGAAAAATTCAATATGACAGAGTGCAATCCGTCAAATACACCTATGGAAGCAGGATTAAATGTTAATGAAAATGAAGAGATTATTGATGTTCCTTATAAAGAGTTGATAGGATCATTATTATTTATATCGTCCAATAGTAGACCAGATATAACATATGCTGTTTCATACTTAAGTAGATTTCTGGATAAACCAACAAAAAGTACTTGGAAGGCAGGAAAGCGAATATTACGTTATTTGAAAGGTACTAAAGACAAAGGTCTGGTATATGAAAGAAGCAAAGAACCTAAAGAGGTATTGACATATTCAGATGCGGACTGGGCCTCAGACAAACTAGACAGGAAAAGTACTAGTGGATGTACAGTATTCTATTGTTCAAAACTTATTTCTTGGTATTCAAAGAAACAGTTATCGGTAGCTTTATCAACCGCAGAGGCGGAATATTTAGCAGGGGCGTTAGCAGTTTGTGAAATAGTTAATTTGAAAGGTGTCATGTCTGAACTTACTTCAGTAAATATTCCTTGTAGACTTTTAATAGATAATCAAAGTACTTTAAAGCTGGTTGAGAGTTATGAGAATAGCAAAAGATCTAAACACATAGATATTAAGGCTCATTATATAAAAGATGTAATTAGTAAGAAAATTATTTCATTGTCTTATGTTCCTTCTAATAAGAATGTATCTGATATATTAACTAAAGCATTGTCAACTAACCAACATAGTTATTTAACTAGCAAAATGAATGTTATTTAAAAGTAATGTTTAGAAATAAGAATGTTATTGATAGGCAGGAAGAAAAAGTTTAATTTCAGTGTTAGTTTAATTTAAGTTGTGGAAGAAATAAGTTAATAGAATTTAAGTTTGGTTACATTAGTTTATTTGTAAACAATTTCAATTATGAAATTGAGCAGGGGTGTTGGATATTTTGATTATCTGTGGTATATAAGTGTTCTATCTTTACTATGGTAGTTGGTATTAAATAAAAGACATGGCGAACTTCAATAGTGTGTTAATTTTTGTTTAATGAGAAAACCCAAAACATTTGCTCCACCATCAGTCACCACTGCCAATACTTTATTTATATCTATTAGATATTTTTCGCAAGTTAGTAACAGCAACCCTTGCAACGTATTCAGCGGTATGCGATTCTGTTAACTCACACTCCCAATGTGGCTGATACCAGTCTCTTCATAAAAATGATAGATTTCGATGTGTGTGTCCGCGTCGAAATTTCGATTATGTGTCCGTGACATCGATTTTACGATGTTTTGTGTAATACAATAGCTATGTTAAAAAACAATGTCTTATCTTTTAATATCGATGATCATTGCGCATCTCTAGTTGTCAGTAAATGTCACTGTGAGACAAAAGTATATAGTTATCTGTGGTACAGTGCACTGTGTTTTGGTTTTCCTTGGTAGGAATTTATTCCACCGGCACCGATTCCATTCGTGTGCGTTAACATTTTGTATGAATTGTACTTACTAATTTATATAAAATGTCAAGCATAAATTATACGACGCGCACTGAGGGTCAGACGAAAATAAACACTATAATATGGACGGTTCCAAATTTCATATCGCTCTTGGACAACAAGGCAACCAGAGAATTTCGTACTGCAAAATCTGAAGACCCGACGGTAGATGCACTGGACTCACGCTTTCAGTTAAAAATGCAATTCTTGGGAAGAGACAACGACATCATAGAGATTTACTTTTTGTCTCCCAATCCAGTGTTTTTGAAGTCTATTTTAACAATATGTTTGAAGCGTTTCGAGGAGCGATCGATAGTTATTAAAGAATATCATACAGTTCAAGCGAATAAGTGGCAGTATTTGGCTACATTATTCAAACGAGACATTGCCAGTTATGATGGCAGAGACAATATATTCCTGCTAAGTGATGGTAGTCTAAGGTTGAAATTTCAATTTATGGTATCTAATGATATAAAAGTCGATCGTTCTAATGTACCTGAGGCCCAACTTAGTAACGATTTCGAAAACTTACTCAATAATGGGATATTTTCTGATGTGACAATGAAATCTGCAGAGCAAATAGAATACAAAGTACACAAAGCTGTTTTGGCTAGTAGAAGTGCTGTCTTGAAGGCTCATTTTGAACACAACACAACTGAATGCACAACTAACATTGTTGAGTCACCTCTGGAGTCTGAAGTGCTGAGGGATGTCCTTAACTTTATTTATACTGATAAAGCTCCAAGAGTTGATGAGATGCCTGAGAAGTTGCTAGCTGCTGCTGACTATTACCAGCTCAGCAGATTGAAAAGTTTATGTGAGGAAGCTCTCCATAAGAAATTGACAGTAGAAAATGCAATAGAAACTTTGCAATTGGCAGATCTACACTCTGCTACTGCTTTGAAACAGTTGACTTTGGAGTTTATAAAGGATGGCCAAGCAAAACTAATCACAAAAACTGAAGGATGGGCCAATGTCAAATCTGTAGAACTTATTAAGAGAATTTATGAATATATAATGGCTGATGATTACGATACCGAACTCAAACAATCACTGACATAGTCCGTTTCTTTATTATAAAAAGTATACATTCCATATTGACAGGCCTGTTGGTCTAGTGGTTAGTAACCCTGACTGCTAAGCCAGAGGTCATGGGTTAGATTCCCACCCAGGACAAATATTTGTGTGATGAGCATGATTGTTTGATCTGTGTCTGGGTGTAATTTATCTATAATATGTATGTATTTAGAAATATATAAGTATTTCTATCAGCAGTCTGTGGGTAGTACAGGCTCTGCCTAGTTTGAGTTTTAAACTGTAATATTGTTGTCCAATTATCTAGTCGGTGTTTTATAAAAATTGGAGCCAATAATACACAGAAAACAAAAACCTATCTGGTCACGTTTGCATGTGTGTACAAATAAAAAAAAAACACATTACATCAACAGCCTATAACAGTCCAATGCTGGATGTAGGCATCTCCTTAGAAAAGAGGTTTCGGCCTACTTAGGTTGGTAAAGGGTTTGTGATGTTTTACTTCTTTTAAAAAAAAAATTACACAATAAAATACAGTTGCATGTTAAAAGGCATATAATTATTTACATAATAAAACTGGATACAAATCAATTTTGTATTATGAATACATCATACTGCCAGCACCTTGTTTGAGGTTTGACTTAAAATAAAAGCAAGAATAATAGTCTACTAACAAAAGATGCAAGTAATTAAATTAGATAATGAATTTTTACTAACAAAAGATACAAGTCATTAAATTAGACATTGAATTTTTACTAACAAAAGGTATAAGTAAATTAAATCAGATAATTATTTTTTACTAACAAAAGATACAAGTAATTAAGTTAGACATTGATTTTTTTAAGCATTCACACTCTTAGAATGAAACTGATCTAACTAAAAACAATACTATTGGAAAAAAAGAGTTCAATTGAGTAAAAAATTAAAGACTACATCAGTTTTGTTGATTAAACATATTTATGTGTTTATCTTTTTTAAACCTTGTTCATTTCCTACAAATTTGCATTTTTAGTTAAGTCCCTTGAATCTGAGAGTGCACAATATTAATGAGAAAAAAACTTTATTGCATTTAGGTATTTCTAGGAATGTAGTGCTCAGCTTTTTAACAACTTATTCAACATGTAGGTACATAAATATTTAAAAAAAAGGTAAAATAAATTGCTTCAAAGAGTTTACATATGACATGTTAAATTAAAGCTTCTTCAGTAAATATATCTACAAATAATTTAGCTGTTGTTTGTTTATATAAAAATATATTTATCTTTCTTCATTTTTATCACTGTCCGAGTCATCACTATCACTATCACTGCTGTCATCGGTAATATATATAACTGCAGGTCTTTTATAATTCGTATTAACAAATAAATCGTCATCATTAGATTCATTAGTACTCACATTAGTATTAATCACATTAGTATCACTTTTTTCTACAGCCTCCTCAAATTCTGGAGGCCATACATGATTTTCTTTATAATTTTTTATTGAAGTCTTATTCAATATTTGAACTATTTCTCCTTTTACCTTCTTACCTTCTGCGATTGGTTCGATTAGAACATAACTACCATTCCTTGCAAATATTTTATTTCTGAATTTTACTGGCATAGACACCAGATATATTTCACCGCTTGGAGTAGTAACCTGAAAAAAAGGAAATTCTTTAAAATGTATGATTTTATATAGGGCTGTCAAAACCAGATATGATCGAGGGCCAATAAAAATGGCTAAATATATTGGAGATTAACAAAAACATATTTGAAGAGACTAAAATACACATATATTATTCTTTATTGATTTTCATATTTTTCAATAATCTATTTTTTATACAATTCTATCAATATTAGTTGTTTCTGTCTAAAAATGAAAAAGGGAACATATATTATAACATTTTCTTATTTAAAGCAGTTCGTGTTTTAATATATAGAATGTCTGAATATCAACTTTCAAGTTAATTTTCTGTAATATTTAAATTAAATTGAGAATAGCTTAGCATTAGGTCAGTATCATAAAATGTAATAATATTTTCTTGTTAATTTTTGAGGCACATAATTAAAAGCAAGAAATATGCTCAAGATACATAATTCTTTTATCCGGTAAAAGTAATTGTGAGATTATGCTTCTTTTAATTCAATGGCTCCATCGGTTATCTATGATTCTATCAACATAACGTCAAGGTGGTAGGTAGGTTGATTAGTTTATAGGTTGAAAAATAGTTTTAAGACAATGAGGGAATTGTTGTGATTTCAACAGTTTGTGGTTCTGTGGGAGTGGAGAAAAAAGTTTAATAATATGTTTATTGCGGGTTCGATTCCCACCAAGGATAAATAATTGTGTGATGAGCACTATGACTTGTTCTGTATCTGGGTGTAATTTATCTATAAGTCAGTCTGGTTACCATACAGGCTCTGCCTAGTTTGGAATCAGACGACGGATGTGTGAAATTTGTGAAATTATTATTATTAAAGTATCAGGAAACATTGTCAATTTATTTTGTTAATATGAATGGATTTGTAAAGAATCATGACAAACAATGTATATACTAGAGTTAGGAGATAAGCTAAATTAACAGGTTGGGATATTTGTTGAGGGAGAAGATCGTAGAGAGTCTAGGGCATTCGAAGAAAATATGTTCAAGAGTGCCTTCGTCGAGACCACACTCGCATAAAGTGTGTTCACAAACACGAATTTTGACAAGAAAAACTGGAGTACTGGCAAATCTTAATCGTTGACGAATTATTGTAGAGGTGTCAAACTTATTAACATGCTTTTGATTGAAGAACCAGGTTCTAGAAGAATTGAAGGACTGTAGAGAGCAATAAAATGCCCTTCATCATTCTACTGTTTTGCCTTGTATTATAATGTACCAATACTTGTAATAAAAGTTTAGCTAGGAAACGCAGACCTCGAGTGAAATAGAATTTGTGGGATGCGTATCCAGTTTGTGCTGCTACTCGGCACAGGAGTCTGCAGTTGCCTGCTATACCTGAATGATTGTGGATCCACACTAGCACTACTTCAATACCAGACAAGAACAATGTGATGAAGAAACATGAGTATATAATTAAAAAATATGATTAGTATTGATAATAAACATGCTTACCCCGTGTGTATTTTTAAACATACGTGTTAATTACGTTTATTTTCTAATTACAAAATTAAAGCAAAAATGAGTATTAAATATAACATGAATTTTAAATACCATACCTCATGCAAATGCCTTCCTCTGCTTGCCAAAATTTTCACAACACTTTGGTTCTCTTTTGGCAATTCGAAATCTTTCCGCAGTGATTCAAGTTGCACATATTTGCGTTTTGTATATTCAGACATTGTTGTTAGTAACTATCGTGAACTGTTTTGACTTAACTAAATAACACGTGAATGTTGTTGCACACACTGTAGTTGTACAAATACAATTTAGTCACTTGACGGATTTGTGTCGACGGCGTCGACTGAAGGAGTGGACTATACGAAATGAGTGAGCACGAACACAACATAAACTACAAAACTTTCATATTTAACATAGTACTCTGTGCTACGAAACAAATATAACCAAACCACCATAACAATAAGAGTAACACGCAGTGTTGCCAACAGTTAAATGAACTCTCCACCAGATTCAACATCTAAAACCACCAGAAAACCAAACAAGCCGTAGGAAGATAGTTACTATCCTGGATTATGTACTCGAAGTTGTAGCCCATAATACTGGCACATAGCCTACATCATCCCATTGCCTAAAATTAATAATCCTTCTCTTCCTGAACATTTCTAACCATTCTTCCTTTCTTATCAACCGTTCTTGAGGTAGGCGTACACAAACAGTTCTCACAGTTCATCATTCAATAGCGATTCCTAAGTCCTCCACAATCTTACTATTACTACTAAACCACCAAAAAAAACACTAGCCAAAAAGCAAATTTCGCCACTACAAGGTGGTCGAAACCACTAGTTTTAGTGGTAAATCCATTAGATTGGCAGCACTGGTAACACGCCACTACTCCAAGTTGTGAGATGAATGAAATGACAGATGTCACGTCTAGTGATGTTCACGTGATATTATCGACTATTCTCAATACAATCTATAGTGGACAAAATCACATTGAACTGTGAGGAACCGGTTATTTATCATTTAATTTTGCATGCAGATCTTGTAGTTGCACTAATATGGAAAGCCTCGATAAAATTCTAATTTACAACAAAAACCCGAAATTGTTTTAGTATAGGTCTCGATTGTATTTTATTCTTTTTTTTTTTTTTCACATTGAACTGTGAGGAACCGGTTATTTATCATTTAATTTTGCATGCAGATCTTGTAGTTGCACTAATATGGAAAGCCTCGATAAAATTCTAATTTACAACAAAAACCCGAAATTGTTTTAGTATAGGTCTCGATTGTATTTTATTCTTTTTTTTTTTTTTTTTGACAAAGTTAAAAACAAAACGTTACAAGGCTACACTGTCTTGTCACACATGAGTCTTCTAGTCAACGACAATCACCAAGTAGGCTGTACTAGCTTGGTTTGCCGTCTCCTTTCAACACTCCTCCTAAACCAAAACTAGTGCCAAAGAGGTAGGCGCTCTCACTTCTTACTCTATGGCTAGTGCAGATTTCAATAGATCAAAGGTGGGTTTCGGAAGACCTTTGGTCATTATATCTGCAAGCTCGTCTCTGGTACCAATTCTTGTAACTAAGATGGTTCCTTCAGAGACAAGTTCACGAACATAAAAGTGTCTCACACGTATATGCTTAGTTCTCTTGTGGAACTCAGGGTTGTGTGCCAATCGTACAGCTGCTTCGTTATCAACATGAAGATTCGGCACACTCTTCTTATTCGTCAAGTTTTCGAATATTCTAATCAGCCAAACTAATTCTCGTGCTCCTTCACTGGCAGCCACAAGTTCAGCTTCAGTTGTAGACAGCGCTACTGAAGTCTTGCTTGTCCACGACACAGGACCTCCTGCGTATCGGCATACGATTCCAGTAGTGGATCGTCCGGTAGTAGCATCACCACCATAATCAGCGTCGCTGAAACCTTCAAGTTCTGGTCTTTTCAGTGTCTTCGGTTTGTATTTTATACCTAGAGACGTAGTTCCCTTCAGGTATCGTAATATACGTTTGACTCTGTTCCAGTCACTTCTGGTCGGCTTTTCTAAGTTGCGAGATACTACTCCAACAGCATAGGCAATATCAGGACGGGTCGCAACCATAAGGTATGCTAACGCACCAACGGCTTCACGATAAGGAAAGTTAGTCTCCTCGTTGTGTCCTTTCTCTTCATCTGATTGTGTTGCAGACGACTTTTCTGCGGCATCAATCGGCGTTGAGACAGGATTACTGTTAGCCATGTTGAAGCGTTCAAGTACCTTCTTGGTATATGGTTCCTGGTGGTTCACAATCGTGCCGTCTTTGCATTGATTGATCCCCATTCTTAAATAATACGTAATGAGATTCACGTCTGCTAGAGAAATGTGGTTAGAACTTCATCGAATGTTCGACGGAGCCAATGAAGACAGGACCTTCCAGCTATGTATGAGTTTCTTTGGATTAAAAAAAGGATCCAGCTGACGACGCAGCAACTCATATGTCGAAATTGAAAAATATTTGGACCTCATTGAATAAAGAACTCGGCGAAGATAAGAATCTCCTAGATCTTCTTCTAATTTGCAAGACTCTTGACACACTTGGGGAAGAATACAGTCAGTTTAAAAGTGGATGGTTGATGTGTCCGACGTCCGAAGGAACTATCGACAATCTAACCAATCGCCTGTGCGTTTTTGAAAGGAACTTGATGGTGCCTATCGTGCCGCCAGATCAAGAGGCCTTACCAACGACAAACACACAGAATGCGGCCAAGAAGAAGAGGAAGGATAGCAGAATTAAATGTAATTACTGTTTGAAGACAGGCCATCGCGTGTTAGACTGCAGGAAGTGGTTAGCAGACGGCAAACCCCCAAAGAGCAGTAACCCGCCTTCCTCTTCATCGTCCCGCAAGCAAGAATCTCAAGTTGCAGAAGTATTGACATCAGAACATGAAGTATTCTCGACTTCATCAGGTACAGTGAACTGGTTCGTAGATAACGGCGCAACGTGTCACGTCACCAATCGCGGCGATCTATTCCAGACCTTCCAACCATTCGACGAGATGCACACCGTCTCCACCGCTAATGGAAATGCATTGCAAGCCAAAGGCAAGGGAGATATCAACATCAAATCGAAGGTACGAGGAAAAGTCTACGAGTTAACGCTGAAGGACGTATGGTACGTGCCAGAGATCAAGAAAAACCTTTTCTCGGTCTTAGCAGCGCAGTGGAAGCGTGCTGGGCCCATAACCTCTTGTACAACAAAAACCCGAAATTGTTTTAGTATAGGACTCGATTGTATTTTTTTTTTGACAAGTTAAAAACAAAACGTTACTAGGCTACACTGTCTTGTCACACATGAGTCTTCTAGTCAACGACAATCACCAAGTAGGCTGTACTAGTTTGGTTTGCCGTCTCCTTTCAACAGCAGATGCATAAAGACTCTTTCGCCTATTTACCAGTAAATCTAGTAATTATTTTAAAATATTATATTTATACCTACCTTTTACCTTTATACATAATAACAACAAAATTACTAGATTTACTATTCAATAACGTCTAACCTACCTATCTAGCAACTCTAACCTACGTACGCAAAAATCGAATGATAAATCACAGTTCTATCTATACAAATAAATAAAATTGGAGTGTCTGTTTGTAATTGTTTAATAAATGCATATATTATGTATGTATGTATGTATGTATGTAAAATAACATTATTTTCAATTTTTGTCTGTCTGTTTATTCCGGGTAATCTCTGGAACGGCTGGACCGATTTCGACGGGACTTTCACTGGCAGATAGCTGATGACATAAGGAGTAACTTAGGCTACTTTTTTTAGACTAGCTTCGCCCCGCGCCGTTGCCCGCGGTTATAACAACAAACGCGGGTAACACCGCGGGTCTCAGCTAGTCTACAGTATAATTGTCGGCAAACAACTTGAACATTGGGAGACGGAGTGGGGGAAAGCTTTTTTTTATTTTTATTTTTTTTTTTAAAAAGACAACTTCCGCAGTAGGAGTACATTCCTGTGTCGCGGAGGACTTTACAAACATATATGAAACGGACACAAAGAACACCCAGACTCAGAACAACAAATTGTGGTTCACACAAAGTGTAGTTCCATGTGGGGTTTGAACCCACAACACTCGGCGCAGTAGGAAGCGGCGTGGCGACCGCTTAAACCACTACGCCATCCGTGCAGTCAAGTTTGCGCATGTACACTTGCTAGCAAAAAAATAGTACCTAAATATATTTGTTAATGTAGTTGTATAACTCTCTTTTTTGTATGTTTCAACTCCTCAGAAAATTACAGCATATATACTATCTTTGGGCTTTATGCTGTTTTTCTTTGACTGCGTAAAAAAAGCATGGGAATTTAATTACTTTATTTAATATCAATATATTACATAAAGTAAAAATAAACATTTATTGTTAAAAATGATAAACTATTTTTAGGCTGCTAAGTAGGAGAAAATCGCCTTTGGTTTCATAAATACATTTTCTTATTCTTAGAATTTACTGAGAGAGTGTATGCTTAATAAAAAAAAACAAGGATTTCGTGCAGGTCAATGGTGAGGAATCTGAAGCGTCTCCTGTACATCACCCTCAAGACTGATCTTTGAGCACTTGATGCACACGCATACGAGTATAATGTCGGTTGGTCACATGCATGTGGGCACAAAAATAAATACCTACATGTTTTCGTTATACGTTATACGTTTTCTTCGTATTGAACTCCCAGTGGTAACACCTATTTGAAAGCGATGCTAAAATTCAACACAGTAGCCGTTGGAACCAGTGGTATAATAGTAAGATTAGCTTACTTCCACACCTGATGACGAGTGGCGACTGTTCGAGACTCAGTGCCTGATCACTTTTTAACCTTTTGGTTTTAATGTCGGGATATATTTTTTAACTCTGTTACTTTAAAATGACTGACTGCAGCTTACGGAAAAAAGTAAAAATATGTAATTTAATAAAAAAGTTATTATTTTTCATAAGATAACTTATTTATATTATCATATCAACTTTAAAATAAACTAAACATTATAATAAACACATTTAAGTTTAATATTTTCATAAACTATTTTGGTTATACAATTGTTTACAAAGGTTGGGTTTAATTTGTTCATTTTCTCAAGGAAAAGAATATTGAAACTTGACCTCTGTTTTACAATTACAAACTAACTTATTACTATTAAAATTATTGCCCTAAAGAAAATTTAGTTATTTTTGAATTTAACGTTTAGTTTTGTTAATACTAAGTGTGACCTCCATTGTTAATAATACAAAAGACTTTGACGCATGGACTAGCTAGACGCAACCACTAAACACCATACGTTTTCTATACGGTTTAGATCAGGGGATAGCGCTGCCCAGCGCTGGCCATGGGTAATGTTAACATTTGAATATTGATGAGATTGAAACCATTCACTTATAATACCAGCACGGTATATCGCACAGTTTTCTTAAATAAAGTTCTAAGTTCACAAAATTCTTCCATGGGATAAACAGGTAGCACACAACAAAGTAGGTAGCTTTACGTCGTTCGTAACTTCGACGTAATTGGAGTCTAGTTGGTTTGGAAGCATTTGCTACACATTCACCAACCATTAAGCATCGCTGAGGCTGAAGTAAGTCAAAACCTCCTTTCTAAGGAGAGGCCTATGTTCAGCAGTGGACTTTTGTAGGATGATGATGATGAGATTGGTTAACAAATAGCGACTGGTTTAAAATCTTTTCACTCAACGTCTCACAGCTTTTTTTCTAAAAAAATATTGTTATTAGACATTTTGTCCCAATACTTGAGAGATTATAAAATAAAATCATACACCACAATTAAAGAAGATCAAAGATATGGAAAGATCTTGCGGCAGATTTACAAGAGAAATGTATTCTCTTACAACATTTTTAGAAATCGACGCGTTACTCATCTTTTTGTGCAGAAAGAAAATTTCGGATAATTTCCGCAAAAAGAAATGTAGACGTTATTAAAATAAAAAAAAAAAGGTATTTTTAATTTTAATCGTTTTTCTCTTGGCTTCTGGGGCGGCGAAACTTATTGGCCCGGGGTGCCAAATATCAAGATACGCCCCTGTTGAGCTTGTTCTACGAGTAGAATGGCAGAGATGCTGACGTCACCCCGCACTGTTAAACAGTAGCAGATAATTGATTCACATGATGCTGTATAAACGAGATGTAGAATCTTTTTTGGGCAGTACCATAATGTAACTGCAGTTTGTAGCAGTTTCATTATGGTACGGCTTACTTCTGGGGTTTGAATGAAAACCTACTGTCAATTATGATGAAAAGGTATTTGATGCACTAAACCCTTTGAATGAGATCACACGCGGACAATTTCAGATTGCAGCCTGTAGAATGAATTTTGACGTTATAATTATGTTCGATTAGGTGCTGATGATTTAGTTTAGTAAATACACGGGAAAACGAAAACGCACACACCAATTTTGAGGCTTCATCGACATCATTGTTTTTATTATTGGCTATCAAATCATATATTTCATCGTAAAAAAGCGTGACGTATTTATAAAGATTATCCCGACAGAAAACGAGGGGTGTTATAAGTTTAAGCTGTGTGTCTGTCTGTCTGTCTGGGGTATCATAGCTCCCGAGCGGATGGACCATATTCGTTCCGATTTTTTTTATTCGGAAGCCGATGTAATCGAGATGGCTCAGTTCCTAGGTGATAAAGGGCCCTCGCTAAAATCCCCAGGTCCGATTGATCTGAAAGAACAATGGCGGGTCTCCATACAAAAAAATATTTGGAATCAAATTGCATGGTCTTGGATTAAAAAAAAATCCAATAAGTATTTTACTTTTCCTTATTTTTTACCTACGAGTATTTCAACATAAATTGTAAATTCTAAACCGAAACTAACATAATCTTTATATTTAAACAAAGAGCGCAAACGTGTGTCAAGAGTTTGCTCTTTTTCAGCTTTTGTTTTTTTTTAGCTTGAAAATTTTCCTTTTTTTCAGCTTGCGTTGCCACTTTTTTTTTTTACTTCCTTATGTTGCACTACAGGATTTTCAAATACGTAAATAATGCACTACAAACTACATTCTTTATTGATTCAGTACTTAGAATTATGAAACTAGTATCTGATTACCATATTACGATACTTTATTGGACAGTATTGTACTTAAAAAAATGGCTGTAAAATGGTAACACTAAACTGACAAAGGAAATTAAAATAATGAAATAAGCTGTTTTTTTCTTTTCCTGGTGTTTTACTAACTTAGATGATAGTTTCAAAAAACGTTGTACTAGATTTAGTTTGCTATGAATGTTCTTTGGTATACTGTTTCTTTGATGGTATTTCCACGACTTGTTAACCTGGAACTTGCTGCTGCATCAAGTAGTCAGCGAAATAGCCAACTCCTCAAAAAATTACAACATATGTTTGGGCTTCATACTATTTTTTTTTTGTATCGGGTGTTATACAATACTGTTACGAGCGGAATATGTAATAAATAAAGTTGTAGTTTAAAAAATTCTTTCTTCTCTTTTTAAAAAAAAGACAACTCCCGCAGCAGGAATACATTCCTGTGTCGCGGGGGACTTTAAAAACATATATGAAACGGACACAAAGAACACCCAGACTCAGAACAACAATTTGTGGATCACACAAAGTGTCGTTCCATGTGGGGTTTGAACCCACAACACTCAGCGCAGTAGGAAGCGGCGTGGCGACCGCTTAAACCACTACACCATCCGTGCAGTCATGCGAGTCTCATCAGAGAATGCCTTGGGTATTAAGTCCGCCTGTGTACAACTTGTGCATTAAGTTAAATAAGAAATAGAAAAAAAAACAAGAAATCACTATATAACTCGTTAGCCGCACTAGAAATTTTCTTCAATGTTAATACGCTATGTGGTACACACGCTCCGCTTTTATAGTGCTATCAAATTTACTAGAATGATCCCTAGTATTCGATAGTCCGTTCCAAACAAATAAGAATATTCTAGTCTAGTCTAGTAAGTGAGTAGCGCTAAGTAAGTATCAGAATTATTAATCACAATCTCAATAGTTGTACTTTACGTGATACTAGATAGCTCTGTCTTCAACATTCCATACAATGAGGGTTTTTGATACTTTTTCTGCCCCCAGACGGCGCTTCGTATGCGTCACGTCCAAACAAATAGCACAGATTCTTACCGAACGTATAATTTTTTTGTGAAATTGTATGTATTTGGTAAATGTATTTGGAAGTGTTATTGGATTACGGCTAGAGAAAGGTTGCCAACCTGAAGATTGAGCTCAAAAAGAGAGGCGCAAAAGTTTTATTTGCACACAGAGGCACTGCACAACACTGTGGCATTTTAGAAAAACAATATTCCTTTTGTAACGTTTTTAAGAATGAATAAACCAAAAAATGATCGAAAAATACAAATCATGTATGTGTTTTGACAGGGTTGGACCTGACGCTACAGTGCTGCCAACAATCGAACCATTTAATCATATGCCAAAAAGTACTTCATCAAATGAGATCAATAACTTCAGACCTATCGCAGTATTGTCTATTTTTGGGAAATTATTTGAAACTATTCTCAATTGTTGCATTTTTAAACAAATCAGAACCCGGTTAGATGACTCACAGCACGGATTCTGTCCGTCGCGTTCTACTGTAACAAATCATATAAAATTTGTTGACTATGTAATTACTAGGATGAGAGCGGGTTGTCAAATTGATGCAGCATATTTTGATTTCTCTAAGGCATTCGATCTTGTGGATAATGATATTCTGTTAGCTAAGTTTTCAGCCTTTGGATTCAGCCTAAGGCTTTTGGTTTTCATGGCTAACTACTTAAGAGATCGTAAACAGTATGTAAAAGTGGGCAACTATAGTTCACATGAGTACTATACTCGATCAGGTGTAAGTCAAGGTAGTACTTTAGGACCTACCCAGTTTCTTGTAATGATAAACGATCTTCCAAGCGTTCTCTCTAGAGCTCAATGTTTGATGTTCGCCGATGATCTAAAATTATTTTTATCTGTCGCCGATACTGCAGATTGTGTTGAACTACAATCTGACATAGACGCTGTCTACGAATGGAGTGTAAGAAATAAATTGTCCTTTAATACATCAAAATGTAAAACGATAACTTTCACTTGTTCTCGCACCCCAGTATCGGTGACGTATGCGCTAGCTGGCACACCTCTCGAGCGTGTCAGCTTAATACGAGACTTAGGGTTGACTCTTGATCAAAAGCTAAACTTCCGCGACCATATAAGGCAAATATGTAAAGACGCTAATAAAGCTGTGGGGTTCATTATTAGGACTTGTTCTCAATTTAGCAACACACAGCCTATTAAATTGCTCTATAATGCCTACGTACGTAGTAGACTGTAATATAATTCAATAGTGTGGAGCCCGCAAGAAAAAATATATACCCTTTCCATTGAAAGAATACAGCGTAAATTTGCCCGATACCTGTACAAGCGGGAGTATGGTTATTACCCTTTCTTGTTTCCTTCTATGTTTGTATCAGGCATGGTGGGCCTTGATACACTTGAGCTTAGGCGAAACTTTAACCATATTGTGCACTATTTGTTGCTAATTCACGATAGGGTAGACAATCCATCGGTGCGTGAATGCATTAATTTGTATGTACCAAATAATTACTTGCGCGGTTGTCGTCGCCATCACCGACTCCTGACTTATCCTACAACGTGGCGTCTCCCACAAGCTGTTAGTAGCCCCACGGGAAAAGCTATCCAACTAATTAATGTTTTTTTGCAAAATAATGTAGATGCAGACATATTTTTTGACAGCTTACCCAAATTAATGCAAAATGTAATGATCTTTTTAAATACTCATAAATAACTGTTACCTATAATGTACTCTGTATAGCTATTAATATTTATTGACATCTTGTAAATTTTTATGACATCTTGTTGCTTTAATTCTTTATTTCAGAACATTTTATTATTTCTGTGTGATTGTATGAGTTATTAATTATTTGTAATTTATATAAATAATTTAATGTATTGTTTTGTACAATGATCTGTGGTCTGTATATCTGATCCAATGTAGTATTGCATATAAGCGTTTTGCTTGTGAGACTGTGAGCTTGTAATGTTACTTAAATAAAATAAATAAATAAATAAATGTCGCAACACTGCCCTCTTAAGACATGCTCGTCCCGAGTATTATCGGTCCCAAAATATCGCGCCAATAGATCCACATGAACTATATTTGGGTCATCTCTAGGACACTTCTGTATCCGGTAGGTGATATCATTGATTTTCGTCACCACTCGGTATGGTCCATCCCATTTGGCTTGTAGCTTCGGAGATCCTCCTTTACTGCGAACTGGACTATGTAGCCACACTAGCGAACTTTCTACAAAGACCTTATTGTTCACTTGCCGGTCATAACGGGTTTTTATCTGTATTCGAATTTGCCTAATAATTGGGTTGTGGAAGTCTGATGGCAATCGCTGTCGCGAAAATTGAAGTTCAGTCGTATTGTAGTAGACTTAAAGCCGACCTCAACCTAGTTTTGGAAAAGGCTCGGAGGAAATTCTAGTCAAATTTTAAAGTGAACAGCTGCAGCAAAAACATAACTAAATTGGCAAAAAAATCTATAAGAAGAGGGTCTATGACGTGTAATATAGTCCGCCGCGTGTTTATGGCCAATGTTTAGATAACATGGTAATATAACTGCTACGTTTTTAAAATATAGGTAGGCACATTCGAGAGAGGTTTAAACGATTTGTTGTTTATTATAATGCGATAAGAACTGTTGCATGTTCCTTTATTGCTTTTCTTTCAGAAATACCAACACAATTTAAAGACCGTTTGTAAGTGAATTCAAAGTAACTGTTTGTTGCCGAGAATATTTAAAATTTGTATATATTGTCATGGATTATTTTTGGCGACCATTTAGTAGTTACTTGGTAAAGTATAGGTATCAATTTAATGGTAGCTGTTTTTTTTTTGTTTTACTGTAACTTTTTAGGACTAAACTTATTGTAGCTAACTTTTTGTAACTATTAAACTTATGGTAATTGTTAACTGGTGGCAAGTTATCTAAATTCACTGTTATCTCAGTTACTACTTTATCGTATTATATTTAGAACCTCATAAATATTCATCTACTAATGGTAGCCAGTTGGTCTATGATCCATGTAGCAATTTAACTTCATTCATGACAAAATAAATAAATCAATAATAAAAGCAGGCCGTTAGGTCTAAAGATAGTCAAGTAATAGACATGAATACTTGATTCTAAATATAAATGTCAGTTCATTTTTATCTTATTTTTTACATTTTTAACAAATTCGCTGAAGCAGACTCGACGGCCGGGTTCGGAATTGCTGATTATAAGTTTTTTTATTTTTTTTATTTCAGTATCCAAACACACTTCGCAGTATTACTACTGTTATCGTCTAAATTGAGGGGACAAGATTACGGCACCGTAAAGCCGCATTGTGACATCGTAGAATTCAACAGCAAGTATTTTGACAGGCAAATATTGTTTGGTGGTTATGGACGGTCCTTCAACTTATTTTTCCATGAGTATGTATTGTGTTATTTATACTTTGTGCGTTGTTAAGATTAGCCTGACTAAAAGACTGACTAACATGAATTCCACATCGATCGATGCCCACCAAGACAAATATTTGTGTGCAACATTTTTAGGTATAACACTAGATTCAAAGCCACAGTGGGGCCCACATATTGATAAATTATCTAGTATACTCAGCTCAGCAGCATAGCAATAAGAAAAATGAGTTGACTGATGTTGATATAGCACGACTAGTTCACTTCAGTATTTTTCATAGCTGCTGCCGACATTCAAAATATTTTTGTGCCGCAAAAGAGAGCGATTCGAGCAATTTATAATTTAGGCAATCGTTGTTCATTGCGGCAGGAATTAAAAAAAAAACATAATGATAGTGGCATGACAATATATATAAATGAAAATGTAATTATCATCATCCTATCGCAGTCCACTGATGGACATAGGCCTCTTAGATCGATTTTAGCCTTCTCGCATCCACCTCCTGCCAGCCATCCAATTTAATACAAGGTGTAAGAGGCAGCGTACCGAATAGTGTATTCAGATCATGATTCTGAGTCGAAAATCATTGAAATTTTCTGCCGAAAAATTTCACCTTTTTTTCTGGTTAAAAATGATGACAAATGATATCACAATGAGTTGACAGAACATTTTACCGAAAACAATTTAATAAATACCAAAAAACTGCAATGTAATTAATCAAACATACGAAGCGCGCGGGGCCTCCCCTCCGGCCGCCATTTTGTGTTAGTGTGCGTAGACTGTTTGAGCAGAATACACATGTAGTTATTACTTTTGTGCGATACCTACGGGGAATGGCCTTATTTATCCTTTAACAGCTTTTTGCATAAAAAGTTTAATTTTCCGGCAGAAAATTCCAATGATTTTCGACTCAAATTGATAGTCTGAATATAGTGTATGTTCATAAAAACAAAGATAGCTTTTCGAAAAGAAGTTATGTACATAGTGGTTTTTTATTTTATTTTCGTTTTTTAATGTTTTTTTTCACTTTCATTTCTATTCCATCTTTTTTCTTTATCTCGTTTTCTCTTCATTGCCCTTTTACCTTTCAGTATAATAACGGTAAGGTGGCCCACATCAAAACAATGTTGTGGTAAATTTAATGATGCCATTGTATCTATCTGTTAATTTTATTAAAAGAGTGGCCGTGAGTTTGTTTGCCCTTTCTTCTCATAAGGATCAACACCTTGGCAACTCGTAATAGATAGAATTTCTATTGGTATCATTTTATTATGTTTCTTTTCGATTGTGTATGTTGTTGTTAAGTCATAGACTTTAGAGTCTACATAAAAGACGATTTCAAACACTAAAAAATAGAAATAAAGATATTTTGAGTTTGAGTAGGTACCTACATTGTTTCACATAGACTACTTGTTAAATACTTTGAATGTACTTTTGTTTACAGATTATCTGGCAGCTTGTTCTTTAGTCGAGCAACCCAAAAGACAAATCTTACAGATCGACAGATCATTATGTGTAACAGAGTTAAAGATTACTGCACTTATGTCCATGGATTAGACAAAGGTTCTGCGATAGCCTACGATCAGAATAGTGACGAAATCTTTTTTGGAACACCTGATGGTGTATACCGCTATGATTACTTTTTAAAGAAAGCTAAACGCGTTGGTGTAGAAGACGTACCGATAGGGGAATTGCAAATATTTGATAAATTCTTTTATTACACAGTACAACCAGTTCATAAACTTTATATGGTAGAAAACTATAACTTCTCCGATGTAGCATTAGTTATGTATACAGAAGTAGACCATTTCCATGTCTCAAGACGTAAAGTTTTTTACGTTTCAAACAGAACGGCTTTATACGAGTTTTCAAACACAAAAAGTTGTGTTCTCACAAATAGAACTAATTTAAAGATACGGCAAATTGTGGAAGACTCTGAGAAGAATGTATACTTTGGGACAAATGAAGGAGTTTATACGTACAAGAATCGTTTTAGAAGAATCATGAAAATGCCTATTAAATCTGAGTTGTTTGGTTGGACAGTAGTTAATTTGTTGACTCCAAAAAATAATTTGATGATAATATATTCTGATGCAAAGAATATATACAGATTAATTGCGAGTGACAATACCTATTGTATAAATGATTATATCGCCCGAAAAAAGAAATACTACGAAAAAAATAAGCGAAAGAACGATACTGTATCATTAAAGTTGCAACTCATTCTATAGATTCTAGCTCATCAAATCAAATCAATCAAATTTTGGGAAAAATCATGTCAACAAATTTATTTGTAGCATCAAAATCTAGGTAGACGGGTGAAGCAATAAATTTATTTAAAATATAATAGTTAAAGTGATAAAATTTCATTCTAAATACCAAATATAAAAATTATCAATAAACAAATAAATGTTTTACGATGAGCCTGTCGATCTAGTGCATAGATTATCCCCTTAGGGGGGTAATCTGTCCAGGTAGCCGTTGCAAACAACCCGAGACAGATGACACTCCGGTGCGGCTGGGAGGTGTCGTCCAAGGCGAGGTGTTGTTGCGCCTCTTACTGTATGGAACAGTGAAAGCCGCGGCAGCCTCCCGCCCCAGGGTGACTACGGTCACCCCGGGATGTGCCTCAGACATGGGGTACGGCAGGGAGGACTCCAGAAGCCGTCGATGCGTTCCTGCAGCTCCTTCCGACTGCCGAGGTAGGCCACCGCGGGGTTTAGTGGGAAAACCGGTTCTCCGATAGGGTGCGAAAAGCATTCCCAGCGTAAAAAAAGCATTATCTGTAATCTAGTCCTTAGTGTTTCTGACTGCTTAGCCAGAGCTTGTGAATTCGGTTCCAACCCAGGACAAATAATTGTGTGAGGAGCACGATCACTCGTTCTGTCTGGGTGTAATTAGCTTTTGCCCGCAGCTCCACCCGTGTATGTCAGTTATCGCGGTATAAAGTTCCCTATGTCCTTTATCAAGAATCAAACTATCTCTGACTATGCCGTATTTCGCTATCTCGATCTCCCCGGAGCATATCTTGATAAACTTATGTGCGTAAAATTTTTTTTTGCATACGATTCATATTTGGACTTCGCGAGTATGATCATGTTTCTCACTACTACAAAAAGCTCAGGTGCAGCATTACTTTACGCTTCTGTATAATATTGTGTTTAATCCATTAACTCCTGTTTACCTCAAAGAACGCTTTAAGTTCCTTCATGACACACATATGAAATGCCTGAAGTCCTTTGAAGTCTGAGATTGGAAATACCAAGGCATTCTATCAATTTCTACACAAAATCATTTTCCGTAGAAGCTGTACGTTTATGGAATGCCTCGCCAATTTCTATCAAACGTGCGCGATCCGTAATCACCTTCAAGACTATGCTGTATGAGCATAATCTGTCTCTCATAGTTGGAAATTACTGTCTGTATATATTGACGTATGTATGTATAGTATTAATGAATAAATATAGATTAGTAGACCTTATTTATTTCTCTGATTTCTGTATACCTGTCACTAGTTCAAAATGAAGCCGGTCCATCCAAAGGTTGCCTGGAAGAAATTACTCTAAGCGATAAATAAGGCCGTGCTTTGTACATTACATCTCTTGTTAATTACTTTATAATGTCTGTAAAACCCTGGTGTACAAATAAAGTATTATTTATTTATGTATCTATCTCCATACCATCTGAAATCGGGTCAGCGGTTATTGTCTCAATCGCCCACGTATCAGCAGTCTGGGGCCCTACAAATGGTAGGAACAACGTTGTATCAGTTTCAGGTACCTAGGAGCGGCGGTAGTCACTTAGTGTAAGTTTATTTTACTACTACTCGATCGTCACGGAAACCCCTTTTGGTGCTGTGATTGGCCCGCGCTGAAATTTTCACCAATCGCAACGCTGAACGCGCTCTCTATCGAGAGCGAGTTGACGTGAAATAAACTTGCACCAGGCCCTCAGATAACCCGTCCACTAATTTGCTCGTTGATGAAAAGAAAAAGCATTATGTAAAGATGGATTTTGGAAAGAAAGAATTGAGTAGGTGAGGGTCGCATGCCTGTAGCTCGAACTCAGTTTTGCCAGGAATTTGGAACCGCCTAATCGCAAATTTAGTAAAACAAACGAATGGACGGACTATGGTTTAAAAACAAACGAATAATATTTTTTATTTTGTAATACTTATTGTACAGTCTCTGTAATTGAAAAAAACGAGTTATATTTTTATAGTAGTAGCCAATAAGATATTTGATATGCATTTGTCACTACTAACATAGGATAAGTTTTATGTATTACTAACAAGCAATGAGTCATGGTTACTCCAATAAAATGATTATTATTATTTGTATTTCACAAAAGCCTTCCATAGCCACCTATTTGTCCGCGGAGTCTATGTTAATTTGCTAAACGATTGGGCCACATACTGCGTCCACATAGTGCAAATATTTGTTTCGGAGTTTGGGTGTTTTCTATGTATAATATGTATATATTGGCAAAAACTATTAAACTAATTAAATTAAACTAACTAAATTAAATATAACTATTAAATCATCATTAAGTATATTTCGTAATTCTTCATTTTCAGCAGATTTTAGAAACGTTTCTACGAATTTTAACATACGCATATCGAATGTATTTGACGATATTGTTACTATTAATATCTGAAACAATAGGACTAGATTACGATTCAAAGGAAAAGTCTGATCATGTGAAATTCGGTAACGAGTCTTGTACCAGAAAGGTAGTATTCAAAGGCTATGGAAAGAGTTATCATTTGTTTTTCCACGCGTAAGTATCGTTCAATCATCATCATCGTCATCCTGCCATTCTCTTAATTCTACTTGGAGTATGCACAATGCGGGCCAATGCGTAGCACTGCAAAGGGGCATCATCATCAACAGCCTTTAGTAGTCCAGTGCTGGACATAGGCAGAGGCCTATGTCCAGCAAAGCCAAAACTACCTTCCTAAGGAGAGCCTTAGGAAGGAGGTTTTGGCCTACTATACAACGCTGGCCAGACGGGTTGGTATAAGGTTTGTTTCAAGTTTTCCTTCTCTTTGCAGTGTTGTTGGCATGCGTAGTTTGCACCCTTTGTCGGCTTTTACAACACCCTTAAAGGGTTTTGGCTGTTTTTAGCTGTTATTACGAATGTAATCACTTTTAGACGACACCTAGAAGGAAGATAAATTCAGTGCCGGATTAAGTGTTGTAGAGGGACCTTTCTGGGCACGGCTGATTCTGCACTCGGTCGCTAGGAGGTCCCACCTGTCATCGTTGCTATTGCAGTGAGGACTCGGCTTAGCACATGCTGGCAATTTGGCCGGTTATGGCGTCGCAGGGTCGGCTCGCAGTGCAAAATTTAGTTTCTGGTGCTACTTTTAGAAATGTAATAATTAAAGTTTAAATTATATTGTTATAAATTGATATGAAAAAATATTTTCACACTTCGAACGAAATAAGTAGATATTTTTTACGGTTAGAAAGCTATGGTGCGCGGGGCCAGTAGCATTTGCTAATCCGCCACTGGATAAATGAAAGATGATGAGATGAAAGATTCCACTATCAAATTCTACACGTACCTAAAATATTATACTACATATCGTGAAGCAATATGTACCTATGTAGATGTTCAAAGAACATGCTTCATGGTCACAAACCTTATTTAAAAGTTCTCAATACAGTAGCAGTTATCCAATTTATATCTAAAAAACAGGAAATGTATGTCAAGTAGTTTTATAATTTTTTTATAGACCGACCCGTGAATTATTCTTCAGCCGCGCGGTACGGTCGGATGCACTAGATGAGAGAGAGATCATTTCGTGTGAACTTTTCAATAAGACATGTAGAAACGTACAGGGAATCAGAAGAGGCTCTTCTGTAGCTTATGACCACCGTACTCAACAACTCTTCTTCGGTGGGATCGACGGCATTTATCAGTATGATTTCGAAAAGAACACAGCCCGTTTAAAAGCAGCCAGAGGATTAAATATATTGAATATATTTATTATAAAAAACTACTTTTACTACATAGAATACCCCTCGAAGACACTCTATATAGTTAAAGACTACGATTTTAGAACTGCAAAATCACCAATAAACGGAGAAGTAGACGTTTATTTCGTCTCTACAGATTACGCTATCTATTTCACCAACAGCACAGGGCTGTTTAAAGTACAGAAACCAGCAGGACCTCAAAAAAAACCATTAAAGATAGACAGTGAAATACACATAAAGCAAATAACAGAAGAATATTTCAACAATAATATATATTTTGGTGCATTTGAAGGAATTTATACTGACACAGGACGTAGTATTAAAAAAGTATCTAATATTGATAAAATATTTGGCATCACATTATTTAATATCAAATCCTCAGCAGCTGCCAATGGAACGATGATAAAAATAATAATGTATTCAAATGAAAGGCATATTTACAGATTAATTTGTAATTATAACAATAAAATTCGGAGTATAAACTTTGGTGATTTTTAGACAAATAAGAAAAATATTAAATGAGATAGTTAAAAATAAAAAGTAATTACGTTGAAATAATATTAAAAAAAATAATATTTTTACATTAAACAATGAAAACAAATAAAGACAGATAATTTCATTAAGTAAGAAAAAAGAAATTTCACACGACCAGGTTACAACATAGAACAACGCGTTATTATTCTAAGGGTTACAAATATTGAACTGATTTCTTTTTAACTGGCTGTACTCAGCCACGCTTCGCTGTGGCACATTGTGGTTTCATTGATTATCTTCCTCCACCAGTAAATGCAGAGATTTTAGAAAATTTTATAGAAAATTGCAATTCAGTTATAGATTCAAATTGTGATAGTTACACACTGATAATTGGTGACTTTAATTTGAGTTGTATAGATTGGATCCGTGACAGCAACGATGGCTCGTATATGGCTTCTACAAGTAACAGTAGTAACTTAAAAAATAAATTCTTAAATTTTATTTCCCTAAATAATTTAAAACAATTCAACGGTATAAAAAATTGTAATAATAAAATGCTTGATTTAATATTCTCAGATTTTGAGGAAATAAAAGTTACAGATTGTATCGATCCTATCCGTAAAACAGATAAATATCACCCAGCCTTAGTATTTTCGCCAAAAGTTCCGATTTATATTAAAAATGATACAAAAAAGGTGACAAAACTTAACTATTATAAGGCTGACTATGAAACAATAAACTTAGAACTTAGCAAAATTAATTGGTCTAATGAGTTTTCATCTTATCTGGGTGTCAATGTGATGGTGGATAGGTTTTACACGATACTTAGAAATATTATAAAAAAACATGTACCCGAAACAGTATACTTCCGTGGGAAATATCCAGCCTGGTATTCTAATCAACTTAAAAAAATGCTCAACCAGAAATTAAAATTACGTAAGAGAATAAGGAAATTAAATCCATTAGATATTTTGGAATTTAATTACATAAGAAAAGAATGTCATACCCATACCCAACAATGTTACAATGATTATATAGAAAGAATAGAAATTAAAATAAAAGAACATCCGAAGTTTTTCTGGACACATATAAAAAATCTCCGGAAGAGCAATAATTCCTACCCCTCTAAAATGGTGTTGGGCAACTCAACTGCATGTGACAGTACCTCTATTTCAAATTTATTCGCTAAACAATTCTCTTCGGTCTTTGATCCTGCCAGTTCTGATCACGATTTTAGTAATCATTATACCTGCTCGGCTTCGGTAACAGACATCAACGATATTTCTATTACTCCAGATGCAGTGTATAAGAAACTCTCTGGACTGGACCTCTCTAAAGGCGCAGGGCCCGACGACATACCTCCAAAAATTTGGTCACGGTGCGCCCGTCCGATATCTTGTCCCATAGCAATAATTTTTAACACTTCCCTCAAAACAGGCGTTTTTCCTGACGTTTGGAAACAGGCTAGAATAGTACCCGTTCACAAAAATGGTAAACGGGATATGGTGTCTAATTATCGGCCTATCTCCATTCTATGTACCCTGTCCAAGGCTTTCGAATGTTTTATATATCCTGTATTGTATGATCACGTGAAGAAATATCTATCCCATAATCAGCACGGTTTCATGGTAAATAAGTCTACAAACACCAACCTAGTTACTTACATTACAGAATTGGCGTCTGCAGTTGATCAAGGTTTTCAGGTTGACACAATATATGCCGACTTTTCGAGGGCCTTTGATAGGGTTAATCATAAAATTTTATTATTCAAACTTCGTGCTCTCGGTGTTACTAAATCAACTCTACGCTGGTGTAGTTCCTATCTCAACAACAGGCCATCCTCAGTTGCCGTTGATGGCAGCCAGTCTGAGCCATATTTTGCTACATCCGGTATACCACAGGGTTCCAATTTGGGACCCCTATTTTTTAATATATTCATCAATGATATATCGCAAGTGTTCATACATTCAACACCGTATCTTTTCGCAGATGACTTAAAATTGACCCGTATAATTTTGAAAGAATCAGATGTAAGTTTACTTCAGGCTGACCTTGATAATTTAAATCAATGGTGTCTCAGTAACAAAATGAATTTAAACTGTGCCAAATGTTACCACATTAAATTCACCAGAAAACGCAACAAAATCCCTTCTGAGTACAACATTCGAGGAGACAAATTAAAAGAAGTAACCACTATCAGAGACTTAGGAATACATTTGGACAGTCAACTTAACTTTATACATCATTATGATACGATAACTAACTCAGCATATCGAGCCTTGGGTTTTGTACTACGTTCTTCGAAAGAATTTAAAAAGCCATCTACCATGATCATTTTATACAATAGCTATGTACGAAGTCATTTGGAATATTGCAGCACGGTATGGAACCCAATGTACCAAGTTCACATAAATAAAATAGAACAAATCCAAAAGAGACTAGTCCGACATCTAGCTTACCGTTTTGGGGTTAGGAACTTAAGGACTTATGAGGATAAACTAACGCACTTCAACCTTATATCTCTTAGGGACCGTCGTACTATCTTTGATCTAGTATTCTTATATAAACTGTTCCATAACTACATTGACTGTCCAGACCTCCTCAGTAAGATCGGTATAGGTGTTCCAACTAGAATCCCACGCTACCCTCGCCCGCTATTTAAGGTCCCACGAGCCCGGACGAATTTAGGAAAGCAAGCACCAATTGCTAGGATGACTCGCGAATATGACACCATTTCAGTTGCTTCGGAGGACATAGACATCTTTTCTAATAGTCTGGGTAAATTTAAAAAAAATGTTCGCACTCATATATTGAACACTGTGTGATTGTTGACGTACCTCCTTACCATTTAAATTTTGAATTTTGACTGCTGCTTATTTGCAATTTATAATCTACAATTTTTTGCACAGTTGATTGTTATGATTCTTTGATTGTTTTTTTTTTTCTTATTTACAAAGGCCATTTGTGGCCACTGTCTTTAATCTTTCTTTGTAATGTCCATGTTGTGGTCTCCTATAATTGAGGAAGCACAAGACTTAAAATTTTATTGGCTTTATAACTAGCATGTAAGGTGTATTTCTTGTTGGAGATTCAATAAAATAAAATAAAAAAAAATAAAAATGAGTAATGGGTAACAATAATTAAATTAAAAATTAAAAAAAATCCCCTACACACATCTTGGATTTGAAATTTGTCATAGTGTATAGTATTCTTCTAGCCAAGGGAATTGTGAAAAAAATATGTAAGCCGCCTTTTTGTGGCGGCGGCCATCTTGGATCGATTTTCATCCATCATAGCTTTTAAGAGCTTTTTTAGCCTTTCAACACTCCCACACACAGACACGTCAAACTTGTGACACCCCATCGTTTTTGCGTCGGGGGTTAAAAAGACGCGAAAATAAACAATAAACTCTGTGCAAAACTTGAAGAAATGAAAAGCAGTACCTATTTTGTTTAAAAAAATGATTGGGAACAGTTATAATTTTTTAAAAGTACATCAATATTTTTTTTAGGTTCTCTATATTTCTTAATTAATATTTGTCACTATCACTAGAGTTGTGTCAACTATGAATGATGTCTTGCAATACGAGTATTATAATTGTTACGAACAAACGTTGTTGAACCTTAATAAATCTATACTAAGCTATACTATTATTATAAATGCGAAAGTGTGTCTGTCTGTCTGTTTGTTACCTCTTCACGTTTAAACCGCTTAACCGATTTACATGAAATTTTGTATAAAGATAGTCCGAGTCCCGGGTAAGTACATAGGGTAGTTTTTATCCTAGAAATCATCCTTTAAGGGGGTGAAAAGGGCGATGGAAATTTGTGTTTGGAATCAATAACAGCTGAACTGATTTAGATGAAATTCGGTATGGAGATACTTTGAGTCTTGAGGAAAGACGTAGACTACTTTTTACCGCGATAACCAACATTTACGCGGTCGGAGCCGCGGGCAAAGGCTAGTAAAAATGTAAAAAACATATTTTAGTATAAAATAATGCCCTGCGGGCACTGGCTGGGATTCTAAAAATAGCAAGATTCTTTACTGTTGTTCTTAGTCGAGGATAAACGACCTTATTCCTTAACGCTGTTATTAACTGTCTGTTGACAATAAGTGTCTAAAGCAATATTTGTATAACAATAGGCAGGTCGGATTGAGGAGCAGACGACTCAACTAATGGTACGCCCAGGAACTAGGGATGGAATAAAATACAATCACATCTGATAAATCATATCATCACACCTGTGACTGATTTACAAAACCACTGCTAAAGTGAATGTCTAAATCTAAAAAAAAGAAAGCTTTTTGAAATCTTGATTGATTTTTATGCCATTTATCTTTGTCTATGATGAAATCAGAATCACAAGTCATGAATTCATGACTGCAGATGATTTTTCATGTTGCGGTACGAACGGCTAAATTAAAAAAAGCTATTCAAATGACTTAACATACTCGTATTACCACATTGATATACAAAAAACCTTTTTTTTGTATATCAATGTATTACCAGTACCTCATTTATTTACCCATAAGTACTCGTACAGTCGTACCTATAATATACGTGCAGTGTGCAGTGTAAAGTCACAAATTGGTTTTCAATCATAAAACATTCTGTAAAGTATTGATGGTGTTTGTAGCCTTCTCACTTTATATACTTAGAGTTACGTAAATAACGTTTTTTCAGCGTTCCTATAACAGTGGGATTGTAGATGGTGGTAAGTTTTAATGCATACATATTAAAAATATAGAATATCATCATACATCCAGTATGCGTGGGTGTATTACTATGTGAAATTGTAACGCTATATTCTTTTGCCTATGTATATAATCATGCAATATAAACGTATTGTTTCTTTGTATTAAATTCAGTCTGTACTCGTGAGAGTTTAATTTCACTCCTAAACGAGCATCTTTGTAGGTATATCACGAGTTCGTAGGTCCCCCTAAATTATGATTCTACTTAGTTAACAAGATTCTGACTACTGAAGCAAGTGGAATAACTCTCTTCATACGGCAATAGATGAGCAGGAGTCACGGTATGAAAGGACATGGTCCATCGGGCTTCGATCCTGCTACTATCCTTATAATGTTTTGTCAAATTGAACTGCCCTCTATCCAGGGATACCTTTGGAATTTTAGGTTGTCTTTTCTTTTAACGAATCGAAAAATAAAATAACGAAAGTATTTGCAATTTTTACTTTGTGATTTTTATTAACCGTGTCAATATTAACATTATAATAATTTTGAAGTTTTATGACTGGATTGTATTGTTTTTTAAGTTCATTTATTTAGGAGTTTGGAGTTATTTCTATAGAATGTTAAAGCAAGAACTAGAATACCCCTTAAATAATATTATATAAATAGAATAATTAGCTTTAGCTCGGACATTCATTTGCATCAGAATTAATTATTCAATCTCTGATGAAAGGTGCCTGAATGAAAAGTGCGTAGAAACAGAAGATTGATTTTTAAATTTTAGATTATCATCATCAACAGCCTCTACTAGTCCATTGTCTGCTGGATATAGCCCTCTCCTTAGAGAGGAAGTTTTGAACTACTATACCACGCTGGCCAGGCGGGTTGGTATGCTTTCAAGTTTTCTTTCTCTTTGCAGTGCCGTTGTCCTGCAGTTTGGTCCCTTAGTCGGTCCTTACGACACTCACGGGTCGAATAGGGGTGCTGACACCCCGTATTTCTAATTCGTCACCACACAGATAGATAATTCTGAATTTTTTTGATAGAATTAAATAAATCTCAGCGCCTAACTTCTTTAAGAAAAATGTAAAATGTATATATTATTATTCAGTAAGCTTCCACACAAGAAGACACTCTAAATTCCAGGAACAAATATTGTGGCAATGGCATATTTGCCACAATATTTGTTCCTGGAATTTAGAGTGTTAAACTGGTAAATTTTTTGTAGTTTCAAACAGTAAATTATAGTTTTTTTTATTCCAGCATGGGTACAAATGTACTTCTTAGTTATGCTAATCTTGATTTCAATGTCGAGAAGTCGTCAAAATCACACAAAAAATAAGACATGTGATCATCTCATAAAGTTTGGTAACGAGTTCTATGACAAGCAGATGTTATTTCATGGCTATGGAAAATCCTACTCCATGGTGATGCATGAGTACGTCTAATTTAATCTCTTTAACTTTTTCTGCTTTGACATCGTTATTGTCGACTTGACTTGGAAATTTAAGAAGTTGATAAATGATATTTATTTCTGTAAGTAAATCTTTTCAGATATTTTTACAAGTCGGAAGTTGACGTTGCTTGCTTGTATAAAGTATATAAAACTATTAAGTTTTAGATTGTAATCATTAGATTGTAAGCAGGTTTTAGTTTTAAAAACTGTTAATATTTTTTAAATCATAGCAGTTTTACCACCACCAACAGTATTTTTAGTGTGGGAGAGCCATATTTCGGGATATAAGGGTCGGTTTGACCTGAGTAATACATGAACTTACAGGAAAGCAATTCTGTCGTTGTTATTACCAGCGAAATTTAGGAGGGGGGGGTGGTAGTTAAGGTGTGTGCAGGTTGTTGTTTTATGAGATGGGGCAAACTGGTCACCATGAGCAGTTTGCCCCATCTCATAAAAGTTTTCACAGCTACGTTTTCAATTGCTCTGATTCGTTTTATCTCTACACTGTATTATAATATACCTCGAAAAATTTATTTCATTTAAACATTTGGTGTTAACTTTAAACATACCTACAAACATTTCTGCACTTTTTAACAGGAAAACTGGTGATTTATACTTCAGTCACGTTAGTCGTAGTGACGACTTTGATAATAGAGAAATTATGGCGTGTCACATCAAAGAAGAAACCTGTAGGTCTGTGGAAGGTATTTCAGGAGGCTTCGCAGTAGCCTATGAGAAAGAAACTGACGAGTTGTTTTTTGGTGGTAATGACGGTGTTTATCAGTACGATTTCTCTGAAAAGGTAGCAAAACGCATCGGAGTCAATGGCAAAATGATATATGGTGTAGCAATCGCTGGAAAATATTTTTTCTTCATTGTGTATCCTAAAAAGGCACTCTATATTGTAAAGGACCGGGATTTTAAACATCCATTAAAATTTTTAGATGCAGAAGTCGAAAATATTCTACTCACAAAATCCTTAAACGTGTACCTTTCTAACATGACAGCTTTATACAAAATAGAACCGCCCCATGGACCCACTAAGAAGCTTATTGTAATAGATGATCAATTCCATGTGAGACAACTTGTAAAAAAAATTAATGGCAGTGTATATATTTGTACATTTGAAGGTATCTACGAAACTAATGAAACTAGCCGAAAAGCCGTGAAAGTGTGCGATCTAGATAAGCCTTTTGGCATGGCATTTTACGAGTCTATGATATTGTATTCAGACGAGCATGCTATTCATAGTTTAGTTTTGAGTAACGACTATGAATGTATAAATAAATCTTTGGCTGATATGGATATTCTTAGAAGTAGGTTTTCTGTAATGTTGGAGCTTTAATATACCTGTAACCTGTAAACTTTTAAAGCGTAAAATATAAACATACATATACAAAATATAAACATAAATACAGTACTTTTGCCTCGCAGTTTCGGTCTGTCCTTCAAATCTGTAATTTTATTGAATATAAAAAGAAACTTTATAATAAGTCAAATTTTACTTGACATTGAAAACATAGTGTTTAATATTTACTAGTTGTTAGGTTATAACTTACACGTGCTTGTCGTATACAATACATTTAAATGTATATTATTAAAGGACTTTAGAATATAACATGTAAAAACGTCCTTTAATCATTTGATCATCAATGTACATGCCAGTTGTAATACTGTTCATATCTAAAGTAGACAGTTTTACGATAATACGTAACTAGTTATACGAAGTGCAGAAGTTGTTCAAAGGCTTTGGGAAGTCCTACAACTTGGTGATGAATCAGTAAGTGAAGTTAATACACGAACATAAGAATTTATAAAATATGTGTAGGTACATAAGCCTGATAATGTTGAACCGACTTAAACGACACAGGGTTGTGTGACGACTAAGGGAAGAACTACGCAGGACACAGCACTGCAAAGAGCAGGAAAACTTGACACAAACTGTATACCAACCCTAGGTGGGTTAGTATAGAATTAGTGTCAAGATTTCCTTTGTTTACAATTAGGCGATTAGATAGATTATTGATTCTCCTTAAATATTTAAGTTATAAAACCGTTCGTGACAGAATAAGAATACTGAGTGTCACCAACCCTATTCATCCCGTGGGTATCCAAAGAGTCGATTAAGGGAGCAAACTACGCAGAACAACAGCATTGCAAAGAGAAGGAAAACTTGACTCAGACCCTTTACCAACCTGTCTGGCCAGGGTAGTATAGTAGGCAAAAACCTCCTTTCTAAGAAGAGGCCTATGTCTAGCAGATGGATACTAATGGTTGTTAATGATGATGATGAAACCACACGGGATTGCGTAACTAATGGGTAAGCAACAAAACCGCTGATAGAGAAGAGTTCTACAGTAATCAGTGGTGGCAGAGACCTTTTAAAAAATCGATTTATTTTAATGAGCTTTAGTTTATATTGTTCCATATATATGGTCGTTCTAATGGCCTCTCTAATTATTTATAAAGGACGAACATACGGTTACGAGATTCCTGCCTCTTCGAACTACTCTTAGTACCTTTCCATTCGAGATATGCAGTTTTCCTCACCCTATCTGTTTTTCTTACTCCAATTTAACTTATTCCTTTGTCTAACATGACAACAATACAGTTCCGAGGAGGATATGGGTCAGATAAACAACCAGAAATGAAAGAAACCAGCTCAAACCTATGACAACTTCTACGGACTCTACGAAGAAGAGCATCTATCTCTTGCTTACGTAACAACCGGCCGTTATGCAGTACTGAAGTGCTGAACGCCTACTCGACTCATTGAGACAAAGCGCTTTTGACTTAGTTGCATGGCGTTCGTGGGAAGCAGTAGTCACTTTCCACCAAGTGACATGTCTGTTCCTTTACCCCAATTTCATAAACAAATGGTATTCTACTAGAAATATAACTAAAAATATCATTTTTTTATTGTTAATAGATTGTCTGGCAACTTGTTCTTTAGTCACAATTGCTGCAACAAAAAACAATTGTATCTAGAGGTTTACTTTGACGGTTATAATAACTTTCTTAGTGAATGAAAATAACAAAAAAGGCTGAAATAAATGAAGTAGGGGAGAGTGGGGGAATCACGGACGCGGGGTAATCGCGGATACGTTCGTTTGGCTATGTTATAAAAGGATAGAAGATATTCCGAGTAATGCAATCGTGAGTCGATCCCGAACGTAGTGCCGAACAAAGAGTGGTGAAGCAACAACGCACTCGGTGTAAAAGGTATGTTAACTTTTTGTTTTTTCAACAATTTCATATAATTTTTGAGTAAAATTGAATAGATATATAATATTTTAGGTGTAACATATAAATTCGGTATTTTTTTTATGTATTAACGTCCTAATTCAAGAATGTTTCTAAGGACTTGCCGCGTGTATAACGCGATTCTAACCTAAAAAAAAAAAATAGTTTTGTGATAACGTGTCTGTTGGGTAATTACGGACGATTTCAGTGGGGTAACCCCGACCGTTCGTAATTACCCCTGAACAATTAAATTATTGTTTTTTATTTTATAATTTATGTCCAGCAGTCTGCAGCATGATAATAATGATGAATTTTGATGAAATACATTTGAGGAAGTTTGTTTTTATGTTTCTCTGCTTTCAGCACTGTACCCTCACGAGCTTATTTATACCTACTCAAATATGTTTCAGATGCCAGGAAATTACCAAAGAAAGACGGAGACCAAATACAAATTAGAAGACTTAGAAAGAGCCATTCGGGTTGTTAAGAACAAAAAACTTTCACTAGGAAAAGCAGTTTGGCCAATAGATCCAAATAAATTTGATAAATATTTTGTAGATGCATCATTACCACCTGAAAATTCCATTGTCAATTTTCAAGCTGACAAAGCGTTGACACTTGATGTGCAGATAGCATCAACATCAAATGGCGAAGAAAGAGTAAACCCTGATACACATATACTATCGACATTAAATTATGTGCAGCAGAAACCAGTAACCTCTGAAGCTGTGTTAGACAATTCTATCCCACTTGAAGATATTGTTAATGTTCCCAAAATGCCACAACTAAAAAATAAACAAACTTTCAGAAAAAAAACATTCAGCTATAATAACCAGTAGTCATATGAAAAATATTTTAGAAGAAAAAGAAGAAAGAAAGAAAAATAAGGAGTACATGAAAGGAAGGGAAAAGGCTGCTAGTTCCACTAAAGATTCAAAGAAAGGTGTGAAGTATCGTCAAGCATTTGCAGATACTGATATTAAGATAAAGGTTCAAGAAAAGGACGTACTGCGTAAGAAAAAGAAAACCAAAGAAAGAGATGCGAAAGAAAATGAGTATTTTTGATTAGTTTGTGATGAAAAATATCAATATCAAACATGAAGATTGGATAAAATGCTACAGATGTAATTTATGGGCCCATGAAAAGTGTACGAGTGGTGAAAGTTCATCAAAAGGATTTATATGTGATTTGTGTGATGATTAGATTATGTCCGTGATTACCCCACACACCGTTCGTAATTACCCCCCGTGTTGTGGGGTAATCCCGAACCCCATAGTTTTGTTTTCTTATGAATATTCGTTTCTGTATTGAAAGTTTATCTATGTTGCTTATCAGAACTTAAGGTTCATTAGTTAAAGTAAATGTTAAGTAATAAATGACATTCGTAACTTAATCTGGTTTTGTTTAATTTCAATTTCCCCTTAAGTGTTCGTAATTACCCCACTCTCCCCTATGTTTATGGAATGTCCGAATTTTCGGCAAACGGACATGAAAATTCACATGCTGCTCAAAAATGTGTAGACCTACTCCAGTAAAAGCATGTTCTAAACGATTTAGAAGAATAATACATTATTGAATACTATTTTTTTTAATCTAAGGAACTATTGGTCGGTTACTCATGACTGTACTACAATTTGACCACAAATTTCTGGAACATCTGTATATATAGAAATATACCTACCTACAAATTCCCTGTTGTAAATATATAATTTCTACCAAAGACATCTGAGTTAAGGACTAATCCAGCGGAACTCAGGGAGGGTGGAGTAATTTTTATGTTGTCAATGTTAATATCAAAAATAAAATCGCTTTCTATTTTTTTCTATTTGTGTTGGTTTTGAAAATATGTTATGTTTTGTGTACTTTAGTAGATATGAGAAAGTACGAATTATGAGAAAAAGTATTAGGTTTTACTGAAGTCACTAAAAGTACATATTACAAATACATTTTGAGCGCACAAGATGTGAAATAAAATCACAACACGTTTCCATATCAGTAAAAAAACTATATTCAACCACATTATTTTTATTGATAAAAAATATAGGAAGTTTTATAGCCCTATTTTCTGCTAGTCAATTTGGGTAAGTGTAAAACCAGATATTAAACTCTAAGTAAAATATGATGAGGGGGTATAAGACGGACAAAATGAGTCGACGAAATTCGGTGAAGAAATTTTTAAATATTTTGTCAAATCGACCAGCTACACGATAGGGAATACGATACGTTCGTTATATTAGTTTTGCGACTCAAAAACAAACTTTTTGCCTAGATGATGTCCTAGTGTCCACTACTAGTCTCTCCAATCAAAGGTATATATAGGCGCAAACTGGCTGCAACCAAAACTGCAGTAGCTCTAAGAGGCATGTTCCGTACGTCTCCTTTTTCCATCCAAGTTCCTTCCTGTGGCTTCCTCGCCCTATTGGATTTCCTTACTCGAATTCACCTTTTTTACTTTTCCCGTCCCAAAACGATTACCTTAGATACTCACGAAGGGTTATTGTCATACAGGTAGCCAACCATAAAAGAAACCAGCTAAGATCCTTTGCGATTTCAAATGACACTGAATAAAATCAGGAAAAGGCAAGCAGATGACGCTGCTTCTTCCTTGCCGTTTAATTTTCTTTCTATTGTTTTAGCACTATGTTCACGACGTACGTTCTAGTTCTCCTAGTGATGGTGTCGGAAGTGTACGGTTTTTTTAGGCCGATCTGTAACGGTTCGATGTATAACGACGAATACTACGACACGCTGACGTTGTTTAAAAAATTTGGAAGAGCCTATGATTTGGTGGTGCATGAGTAAGTGAAATAACTTAAGTTGGCACTAGTTTACCTACGGCTTATTACTTACACTTTGCCTACGGCTTCGCTTACGTCAATATAGCTTTTGTCAAACCCTACAAACATATTTTTGCAGTTGGAAAATTAAAGAATAAAATTTAGACATAAAGCTATTTAAATTAAAGATTGTTAAGTACAGAATAAAGGCAGAATACTTCTCAACGCACTATTTATACAAATTGACATTGTCGTAGGAAGGTACCCCTCTATGTTTTACTATTCGGTAACCAGGATGATGATTTAAGAAGTGTATCTTCGTTTTACCAGGTCCTCTGGCCATGTATTCTTCAGCCACGGAAACGAATATCTTAAACGACAAATCGTGGGCTGCAACCTGGAGACCCATAAATGTTTTAACGTGACTGAAGAAGAGAGAGGATTCACTTTATTTTATAATCGTCTAAAAGACCAGTTGTACTTCGGTGGCCCTGATGGTATTTACGAATACAATGTCACTGCAAACACTACTAAATTTGTCGGCGCCAAGAAGACCAAAGTATGGTGCATGTTTGTGATGAAAAATAAATTATTTTACATAGATTACCCGTCGCATCATTTGTATATGATAGAAAATAGAACAACGATCGTACAAATCGGAACTAAACAATACGATTACTATTACGTTTCGAAGCATTTCGTTCATTATTACACGAACAAAATAGGAGAATTGTATAAAATTGAGAAGCCTGCGACATTTTCTAAGCAAGGTGTTTTTTTAAATCATAAACTCACAGTCAGACAAATCACTGAAGATATATACGGGGTCATTTATATCTGTGCAAAAACCGGTATTTACATTGACGATGGTCCATTCCAAAGGGTTAATAAAATTATTGAATTCCAAGACCTCTACAGTATTGCCATTATAAATAAATTAATACACGTTAACAAAAAGGTGAAAGACGAATTTATAGTTATATACTCCGATCAAAATGGTATCTATAAATTTTATCCAAGTCCTTACGCTAGATATTGTGTAAACAAGACTAGCTTAGGAGCCGTAAGGATGGCAACACCAGCACCTTATGATTGGGGATCTTTTTCAGTAAAAGTCGATTTCATCTGAACGTGTTTCGTTCCGAAACGGGACATTCGTGTTTGTATCAGTTTTTGAAATGTATAAATATACTATTGAATTTTGTAATTTGTTGTTTTTTTGTTCAAAAAATTATTTTTTTTGTCATATTTGTCATAGCATTTTACCAATACCTATATGATGACAAGGAATTAGACCGGATCCCTTGCACAAATCGTCACTCCACCTGGCCTGTGGGTGTCCTAGACTACGTTTGTCAAGATCACCACTCAAGAACTCGTTTACTCCCAACGGTTGTCGGTTCTGCGACTAATATGGCTAAGCCACTGCCACTTCAGCTTGCTAACCGGCAGGATATGTCCATGACCTTGGCCTTGATTCTTTAGCACAATTCATGGCGTCACTTGAAATATATCTGTCTGGAGGTCTTTTGCGGCTTTGCCGATTACTAAAAATATTGGTAAGTGACAGTCATATCATCATTTTGGCACGTCTTGACTTGTTCACCGTCACCGTGTTGGATGCGCCTGTGCGGCTTTTAATTAAATAGTATTTTATGGCATAGTAGGGGAAAACGCGCAGACGGTTACCTGTTTTTAAGTGACTACGCCGCTCATGGATACTGCCACAACTGGGTTGCCGCTCGAGTCTCCCCTTTCCTCCTTGAAACAGGGGGAGGAGGTGGGAGGTTAACTCCCAAAACCTCACTCACTCTTTGAAAATCAACGAAATAATTGCCACCTTTCTGTGTTAATAAGGTGTTATAAATGAGCTTTGAAAAAAGAAACAAATAACCTTCAGCCTTTTTATTTGACTTACATTTCTCTAATACATCAAATATATTCAGAGATTCGCCGTTTGGTATTCCATATCCTTTCTCTAGTCCATGAGGGTTGGAAGGTGTTGTACAGCTAAGATTCGACTCTTTTCTTAAAACCTGATCTACTTCTACTGAAGTAAAGAACGCCACTGACAACGGCAAGTCGTGAATACCAACCCTGGAAATAATAATAATTCTAGTATATTTGAGCAGTTGATGTACCAATTTTAATGGTTTTCTCCTAGCTCTGATGCCCTGTCCGTGTTTACAAACTCTTTCTTTAACTTGCAATGTTTTATGTATGTGTGTTCAACACGAATCTAAATTAAAGCTAAAATAGAACCACTTCCTCGTGTCTAATTAGGCTCAAATTTGGTGTACATAAATATCTTCAGTGACAATACAATAATATTAGTACCATTTAGCTGTTCTGATGATGGAGCCGGAGGACGGTCATAGAATATTATTAATTAAACAAGATAAACTCCCATCGACTTTGGGCTCATTTGTTTCTTCTTGGTGAGTACTTTTGTGCTGCATGATATCCAGGGTCTATTAAAGCTTGTTTTAAAATATTTATTTACCATTTATTTAACTTTACCTCAAGTTATTGCCGTGCGTTGTATATTCTTCCATTGTCGTATGTCTGTCAGAGGCCGTCATGCCTGCTATACGAATGGACCGAAATAAATTTTTTGCTTGTTTTTAGCAAAAATTCGACGAAAATATTTAAACGTGACAAAAAACATTGAAGTTGATCTGTTGAACAATAATTACCTCTGTGAACAAAACGCCCTGGTGAGCAGGTTGGTTATTTGCAGCGCCAAAGCTGTCTCATATTTGTGTTCCTCTGGAACGAGATACCTTACTTCGTCGTGGAAGCTGAGACAAAATCTATAGGAATACAAAATAAAATTACACACAAAACAATTCAACGTTCGGGAAATAAGGTAACTTAAAATTAATAATACTGTGAGATATATACAAGATCTATGTTTCAGCTGGTGCTGTTCTTTTTAATACTTTTAAGTCGGTAAATCAACACATGAATTGCCTCATCAATATACAAAATAGAGATGCCACGAATATTCGGCAACTATTCCTTATTCGGCCATTTTTTTTACTATTCGGTATTCGGCAGGATATTCGATACTTTTCGGCCGAACACCGAATTGTAAATCACGAAAAAATTAATGCATCATTTTACTTATAAAGATTTTTATTTTTACCAACTAAAGAAAAATAGCCGCTCACTGTATATACTGCTTCCGGGAAATGATACGATCTTAGTGAATTCTGTTAGGTTAGGATGTTGTTTTGCATTTTCTGACTATTTTAGTGATTCAGGTTTAAACCCGTCAAAGGTACTAAGTGTTTTGCCAATTATTCGGCGCTTCGGCCAAGAGACTCGCCGAATATTCGTTATTCGGCCAAATCACTATTCGCGGCATCTCTAATACAAATACCAGTATCCACGAACTGTTAACACCCTAAGGGTGTATAGTGAGCGGACGGGTCTTCGTCCTCTTCCATGAGGCTCCGGTTAGTGGAGTGATGTTCTAGTCGGTCGTATCGCCCCTTCTACCTCGAAGCCCCCCTACCTGGCCTCGGGCGCGAGGTGCGCCACGCTGACGAGCATGAGGTGCAGGAAGTCTGCGGCGGCGCTCTGCACGGCCCAGTTGAGGCGCGTGCCGGCCCAGCGCCCGCCCGCCCGCTCCAGCGCGCGCGTCAGGCGCCCCGACAGGAACGCCGTCGACGGACCCGGGGAATCTGAACACCGCAGTATCCCCTTTTGTTTGTGACACAGGAGCGAGACGTCCGTGTCCGCCACCCCTATTCATCTCGTGGCTATCGTGAGAGCCGACCGATGTCCTGATTAGTTTATTCCCTTTAGTCTACTCTTATGACACCCACAAGATGAACAGGGATGGTGACACTCCGTATTCTTAATCCGTCACCACACCGATAACACATCAGCAGCTTTAGAAAGAAAACATATTAATAATTCTGAAATACACGACGGCTTTCACCAAAGAATTTTCACAACTATCAAAACACTTTTCAAGACAAACTTTTAATTAGTGATGTGTAGACATCACTAATTATATAAAATATAACTAAGATAAAAGTGGCAGCCCTGTGCCAAAATGTGTGGTTTCAGATGTGCCATGTCACACATAAGTATATTAAGCACAACGTGGCAACACCGGCAACATGACATTCAGTGCATTGCATACATCACTCGAGTGACATACGCATGACATAGCAGCTCATTTGGCAGAACATTATTAAAGGGTTACAAAATACTTTACATCTTACTAACATTATTAACTTACCAGCTATTTCTTCGAGTTTATTGAACATTTCAGATTCTGTGCCACCCGTCCATTTGGGCCTTTCGAACATATCCTCGAGTTTCTTGCCGCTCAGCTTTGCTAAACGGATAGCTTGGTACCCTGACATTTCTACTACCTGCAGACAAATAATCTACATTAAGACTTGCTTATTAACTTTTTCTTTTTTTCTTGTTTTTTGTTTTAAAAGACAACTCCTAGGAATATATCCTTACGCGAGACAAGAACTGCATTGACCACCTAATGCTGAGAACAAGTGTTCAAACTATTACACTCCTCTTCTAAACGGCGGTAACCGATCACTACCTAACCTTGCTCTGTATAGCCAAAAACATCATTAAAGAAGCTAGTCCAAGGGAGGTTAGCAGGGTCGATTATGTTGCGCTTGACCAACTTATGGAAAATACAGATTTTTCACCCATTTTCACCATGTCAGACCCAAATGATGCAACTGACAACTTTATAAAAAAGCTATAGCCAAATGTACATCTACTGTCAAACTCTGCTAGGAAAAGAGTGCTTAAACCATGGATAACACCAGGCCTCTTACGGTGTATACGACATAGCGATTTACTTCACAAAAAAGTTAAATAAGCCCCAGATGATATTATACATGATATTATATTAGTATATATGTATTATTATTAACGCGAAAATTGAAACCAAGTAAGACCACAAACACCTAACCACACGCATACACGCACGCACTCATACACTCACGAACGCACACACACACACGCGCGCGCACACACACACATACACACACACACACACACACATACATACACACACACACACACACACACACACACACACACACACATACATACACACACCCACACACACATGCGCACTTGAGGGACTGTAACTCCTAAACACAGGCAACTTAGTTGCCTATCTAGGAGAACAGCAATCACTCTATTATGATAACCTATGTAATGAAACTGTGAACTTTACTATGAAATAAATAAATAAATAAATAAAAATAAATACTAATAAAATAAATACTAACTCCACATAACATACCTGGTCTGTCAAGTCTTCATCAATAAACCCTTCCATGTACTGCTTCTTGAGTGTGTACACCCGCTTGCCTTTAGTCGACGTGAACATTTTAGCAGCCTTACTCTTCGCTTCGGATATCGTCATGGTCGGATTAAATTGCTTCAGTAGACGTTCCGCGAAATTTTGTCCAGCACCTAATATGTATAAATAAAACCGGAGACTAATTTTTATTCATTCAATAGCTCAAGTTTTTGTGAAGGTTTATGTTAAACATTAGAATATGTCTCTTAGTAGGGAAACAGTACAACAGGATACTACGCACTCGGGTAAAATAGCAGGGAACAGCTAAGCACACAGATATTATAAAAGTTTGTTACTTCCTTAAGTTCAAACGGCTTGACCAATTTTGATAAAACTTGGCATAGAGGGAGTTAGCTTTTTATCACGAAAAATTTAGTGTTCCTGTGAGATGAGCAAGGAATTGAAATGTATCTGATTAATATAACTAGTAAAATAAAATGTAACTAGTATCTAATAAAGGAGGTTGAGCGGTTTAAGCGTGAAGAGGTAACAAACAGACAGACACACTTGCGCATTTATAATATTAGTATGGATAGCTTTCCTCGATAAATGGCTTATCCAACACTAAAAAAATATCCAACCAGTAGTTTTTGAGATTAGCGCGTTCAACAAAACAAACAAAGTTTTGAGCTTCATAATATAAGTAAGAATTAGTTAAGGCCGCGGTTACCGTAAATCCTGGCATAGTTGATGACCTTGGCGTGGTCCCTGGACACGGCGGCGGCGGTGGCGGTGAGCGAGTGCAGGTCGGTGCGGCGGCGCTTGTCCCCGGCCAGCACGGCCCAGCCGAACGCGCTGCCCCCGCACACGCCGCTGCTGCTGTCGCCCAGCAGTGCCGCTATCCACAACTCCTACAAAACCAACCCATCACAAAGGTTATCAAACCTTTCTACATAGTAAGTCTTTTTTGAGCTTCCTTTGCAAAGATTTTAGCGGTAATAATTCTATCTGGTGAAGGTAGTTGGAAGCCGTTGGTTGCGGGCAGCACAAGACCGGTTGTTGCGGCGAACTTTACGAAGGTGATAATGAATAATCCAGTTGAGGACATAAGAAGTTAATTTTACATCATCATCGTCCAATACTGAACACAGATTTCTCCTAAAAAACGTCACTGAGCTCAATCAAAGTTTGAGCTATATTATAATCATCAGCTTTCCTCATAGTTTTCTGCACCATTTTGCGTGAACGTCGGTGTTAAACACCTGTTAATGCCCAAGCCCTCCCCCCTCCTGCCTCTGATTCTGGTGTAGGCGCTTAAAAGTCAACAAAGCACTTATGTGTCTTAAGTTGCAGGTGCCCATAGGCGATGATATTGATTGAGCTCCGGTTTCCACATTTAGACTCAAGAATAATCCTTTATGCGTCAAGGAAAGGTTAGCTAAGTGAGCCAATCAAGCTCCTTCCAGAAGCGCAGAAGCCTTTAGGGACGCAGGAGCGTTCACGGGCTTCTAGGAGTGACGACGAACGCTGCATGAATGGTAAATGGTAATCTCGCTCACTCAAAACTTAACGTTTGCCCCCTTATAATAATAATAATAAATTTATTTTCAGACATTAGTCAATAAATATGTTAGTAACAGTAATCTTACAACTATGTTAGTTCTACATTAACACAAAAACAAATTAAAAAACAAATCGTGGGGATGCGCCAGCATGCAGACGCATCCACCTTTGTAGGATTGGAAAATCCCACCTCTCGGACAATACTCTCAGGATGCCATTGGTGCTGCTTAGCAGTCGATTGGACATTGGCTTATACTTTACAAAAAAAGGATAGTCAAGAGCCTGTCACAAAGACATCTGTTCATTCGTTACACTTTCTCACTCATGTTCGTTTTAATTCAAGCACACCTTGAATTAGGTTAAGTTACCTCTATAAATGTTTTATCTAAATTACTCCAGCCATTTGAGCGTGAAGAACTATAAAACAACACATACAAACTTTCGCTCTTATAATATTAGCGTGATATTTGACAAACTAATGCACTTCTTAAAGTATTAGTAGTATACTGGGTATCACTTCTAAAAGTATAATATCGAATACTAATCATGAGAACTTACATACTTTCTCGTCTTAAACTAGTAGTTATATAAATATATATATAAATACCTGTGAATCAACATCTGCTCCTACAAATTTATACCCGGGCGGCGCCTGCACCATAGCCCGGAGCTCCGACCCCACTCGCTCCTGATGTGCATTCGAAGCGGTCATCCATGTTGGTTCACTCGCACTACACATAATAGACAACTAAAATATATTTAAATGACTTTAAATACCATATTGATATAGGGTTGGTTTCAAGTTTTCCTTCAGCGGTGTTGTCCTGCGTAGTTTGCTCCCTTAGTCAGCTCTTACTACACCCATGGAATGGATAGGGGTGGTGACACTCCATATTCTTAATCCGTCACCACACGGACGGACTTTATAACCCGTTTGGCAAGGGTGGTATAGTAGGCCAAAACATTATTGGTAAGGAGAGAGAGACCTATATCCAGGAGTGAATTATTGCTATTGATGATGAAATAGAAGACTTACAATTCGATAAATACATAAAAACAACATGAATGTGTAACGTCTTTCTTTGCCTACAATCTATGGCAGTGAGTGCGTAAAAAAGGACGGAAGTGTGTAACAGGAAGGCGGGAAAGCGTGCGTTTTTTGATTTGACCAATTATCGCGCGGTGTTAGATTTGACCGTCACATGGATTATGTCAGATGTTATATATCTATACTAAAATTATAATTGTGAAAGTGGGTTTGTTTGTTTGTTACTCTTTCACGTATAAGCCACTGAACCGATTTTAATAATTCTTTCACCAATGGAAAGCTACATTTTCAGCTAATAACATAGGCTACTTTTTACCGCGATAACTGACTTAGACCGAGGTAAAGCTAAAAGCAAGTATCGTATACTCGTTCGCTCTTTGTTTTTTTTAATTAACATGATTGTACTCAAGTTGGAATTTAATTATGAAGAGAATATTTCATATAGTACTTGGGAATATATCCAATAGGTAATATTTATTATGCAGTCCCGAGGAAAACGGGGTAAAATGGCAATAGACACACAACCTCTTCATGACTTTACCGGTATACCGTTATGTCATACAGTGGGATAGCTCACCGCCTCGTGAGCGTGCCGGCCACCACGATCTGCGGCAGTATGGCGCCGAGGCCCTGGTGGTGGGCGGGCGGCAGCCACACCACCTGCTGCGCCAGCACCCGCGCGCGGTTGTTGCGCCAGTACGACATCATGCGCCCGAAGCTCAGCACCTGCGCACCGACGACACGGTAACTCCTTACAAACGATGATCTGCAGCTCGGCATACTATTAAATGAGCACAGGTGCTTTACGACGCTGATTTTGAGCTGCAGCCCGTTTTATAACGTAGTAATAGTTTTATTAAGACCTTTACTGAATATTAACATAGTTTTCACTTTTATTTAGAACTGCACTTATTTAATAAAAATATTTCAAAATTGATATGCATACCTTTTCAGCCTCATCGCCTTGAGCAGAGAGTACGTTTTGACTGAACATGTCTAGGAAGTCTTTGGCAAGGGGATTGCCCACTTTATACTTAGGTCCGTCTTTGTGTGGGAGTCTCAGAAAATGGCAGCATCCTGAACACAAAAACACAGTACTTCCTTTATAATCTATTTTCAGCGATGTTCTTAGTTAGATCCTAGCTACATTCCATTAAAGGAATTTAGATTGCATAGAAGCTTTTGATTGGAACAGACCATTAACAATTTAGTAAACAATGCTAGCGTCCTTTATGTTTTTTTTTTGTAAAAAGACAACTACCGCACTAGGAAGAAATCCTGTGTCGCGGGGGACTTTACAAACATACATGAAACGGACACAAAGAACACCCAGACTCCGAACAACAATTTGTGAATTACACAAAGTGTCGTCCCATGTAGGGACCAGATCCGCAGCACTCAACGTAGTAGTGAGCAGCGTGGCGACCTACGCCTACGCCATCCATAATTGGTATGAGTCACGACACCCCACTCTCCCCCAGGTCCACGACTAGGTGATTATAACCGCACAGCGATCTACGTGCTAACATCTATAAAAGAAGCAACTGACAGACTGGTTCAAAGACTGATCGATCAACACACAGTTAATACTGCTGGGTTTAGACGCATGAAATTTTGAACAAATATTCCTTAGGCGACGTAGCACTAAGGGTGTAAAATGGCAGTTGGAAATTTATTTGAAACTTCGTCTAAACTAATATTATAAACTAATAAGAAACGTTGTTACTAATTTTTCAAAACTGCCCTTAAAGAGCAAGTTAAGTTAATGGTGCAAGTTTATATAGAGAATATACCTATAGTCTTGATCCTCTGCGATGTCTAATTTCGACCACTAGGCGGACGAGGTCGCGAACAAAGCTAGTGTTATATAAACTGACCTTGCAACTGTATACCGCACCACACTCCTAGACCGTGGTATTGGTTAGCTGCTGCCTGTTTGTCTATTTTCTTTCTCGCATAGTAAGCACGCCTGCCCAAATCTTCCTTAAAATATAGAATGCATAGTTATAGCAATAAACCAAATATATTTTGCCACTTCAGTGTCCGCAAAGAGAAGAGAAACTTGACTTTGTTTAAAGTTTTCCTTATCTTTGCAGTGCAAGTCTAGTTGTAATTCCTATAATATGGAAGTATTTAGAAATATATAAATATATTTATCAGCAGACTGATTACACACAGGTTCGACCTAGTTTGGGATCAGACTGCCGTGTGTAAGATATGTGAAGTTATTTCTTTTAATAATAATAATTCGGACATCTGACACACAATGCCATCTAGTTTCAAACTAAGCAGAACTTGTACTATGAAAGCTAGGCTGCTAGGATGGAATACCTAACTTTTTTTTGTAAATAAAAAAAAACATATTAATCATAGAAAACACCGAAACTCCGAAACAACTATATGCAGATCATAAAAATATTTGGTCCGACCCGGGAATCGAATCCGAGACCTCTGCACGGCAGTCGCATACGCTACCACTGCGCATCCGAGGCACCATTATTAAACGGACAGGACACAGAAAAGATTAAAATCACTAAATGAACAGCCATAAGGAATCGTAATTCGGAATACGTCTTTTAATATTTTTTAACCGACTTCAAAAAGGAGGAGGTTCTCAATTCGACTGTATTTTTTTTTACCTCTACAGTCTTAGGCAGCATGTACACGTCGGGTTCGAAAGAGCTTTCCTTGCAAAACTTCAAGGGACAGGTCTTCAAAAGTTCCTCCAAAGGTATCAGCGGCTCCTCTGCATCATCAGAATGTTGGTGACTAATAGGTACAAGGAAGCCCCACCCTTCCGCCTGGATGTAATGGAGAGGGTAACCCTCCCATGATAATCGAAGCAGTTTTGGGGTGATCTAAAACAAACGTTATCTTAATTAATATATATTTTCAGGTCCGCTAGGGAGAAGACAGACGTTGTCCCGAAAGTAGGCTTTTTTAATAAAAACCCTCAAAATATAAGTAATTTCTTCAAAAAATAAGTGTGTGTGTGCAATTCACACACGGCCGAAGTGCAACTAACGAAAAAAAATGTATCCTCTGTTTTTTTTTATCTCAGAATAACCTATAAAAAGTTCCCCGGGCCCAGGAATCGAAGCCACTAAGGCAGCGTTTTTCAAATTCCACGCGAAGTATTAAATAAAACAATAAAATATTCACACTATCACAATATTATATTAAAAATAATGTGTAATGTATTCTATCTCATTCTCTCGCCGACTTAATCCTATACATTTATGTGTTTGTTTCTTTATCGTGACGCATTTTCGTTTCATCGAGTTTCAAATCAAAACGATTCCAAAGAAGTTTCTCTTCAAAAAGAAGTATAATTGTTACAACTAGATTATTAATTAGTTGTCTTTTGCAAAAAAAAATTTGAATCTAGTACCGCGTGCACTCATTTATTAATTTAAATAGCGTAAGTTGTCTCGGCTTCCCGTAACACACTTCCGTACCTTTTCATGAAATAACTCTTACAGACAGCAAGAGAGTGGCTAGGTGGTAACCGAGTATAACCTACAAATTGCAAAGTTAAGGTCATTCAATGGATGGGTGACCATTCTCAACACGTTGAAGCGTCCGTGCCTCGGATAGCACTTTAAGCCGTCGGTCCCGGTTGCCATACGAACATCTGTGGCAATCGTTACGGGTAGTTGGAGACCTTAAGTCCGGCAACAGTCTTTCTACAAAACTTCGATAACGGCTAGTACTTGGGATGTTTAGGTCTAATGGCAGTCGCTTCTCGTAAAAATCGAAATTCACCCATATCGTAGTAGACTTAAAGACGACCCCAACCTTGTTTAGGAAAAAGGCTAGGGACATCAAAAAGGAGATAAAAAAAAAGACGTGTGGCACTCGGGGACTGCCGCGGTAAAGCTATTGCATAGCATTTTTTATCAACTTATGCAATAATAATTATTTATTTATTTTATTTATGCAGTATTTTTTTTCCTTTGTATTTTGTTTTCTTTGATATTAATTAGATTGCGGGGCGAAGAGGGGGATTACGCATGCGCTTACTGCGCATGCGTAATATGCGCCGATACAACCAATGCCACCTAGAGGCGAGTTGCTGAACTAAAGAGACAAGCGTGATATTTCAAAAAGTCATTAAAAGTTCTGCTATTCATCGCAAGATGGCAAAACTAAAAAGTATCACGTGGGGTGTGTTAGGTTATTTTCGTTACGGAATTTACGCAATAGCTATTAAGCTATTGCGTAACCTCGGGACCCAATTTAAAAAAGATAATTATAAATATGTTTGAATGTCGTGTCTACAGATTATATATTCGTTATTACATTATTTTGTTATATCTGTTTTACAAATAACACATGCCAAAGCTATAAGTACCTGCATACTAGTAGTAATATTGTTGGCCCCAGGGGTCCAATCCGGATCTTTGCCGGGTTTAGTACAAAGTTTCCTATACCACGCCGGATATCCGGCCAAATACGGCTTCTTTACTGGCAACAACTGTCCCATCTCGAACAGATGATCAAACTTCTTTGAATTGCCTAGTTTGTTCACGTGTTCTCCATTATCACAATTCTCTAAATTGTTTAAATATTTTTCATCTAAAATATCAAAATCTTTTAAACTTTGTTCTATTTTCAAATTCTTATCGTTTTCCAATTGAATTGAAATATCGTCTATACCGCCAGATTCATGTGATTTCACTTTCTTTTTTTTTCCAGTTTCTTTTTTTAATTTAAGCTTCTGTGTCGACCAATCCTGATCCCACATCCAAAGGTCTTTTTTATAAGCGTCGTTGGTCATCATTCGGCATGCTTCGTCTGCCTTTAGTGAAAGTAGCTGTCTGGATTCTAATTTTAGGTCTTCGAAAACTGTTTCAGCTGAATCTATGTATTGAAGCCAATTGGAATTAACTGGTAGATATGCTGAGCCTGAAACAGTAAGAAATTATAAAAAATCTCATACACCTTTAGCACAAAATGTCGTTTTATTTTCTTACTATCTCTTAAAGCATGTCTTTCAAGCAGGTCTACCCCGCTTATTAAGCAGAGAGCACAGCTGTCTTCTCCTCAAAGGAAAGAAAACAGATATGAGCGATGCCCTTCTAAATGGCTCATTAAATGTGCATCAAAAGTTGATCTACCCGCCAATGTCTCAAAAACTTTTCTCTCTTTGTCTCTGACCATCCAAGTAATACCGATAAATAAATGAAATTAATATTTACAGTCACCAGTAATCACTTACTATCAGCAAATATCAGGCGGTATACTCTGTCTATGTGGTGATGGTTTAAGAATAAGGAGTGTCACCACCCCTTTTCATCCTGTGGGTGTCGTTAAGAGCTGACTAAGGGAGCAAACTATGCAGAACACTGCAAAAAGAGAAGGAAATCTTGGAACAAGCTTTATACCAACCCTTCTGGTCTGCATTGTATGGTGGGCTAAAACTAAGGAAAGGCTTATGTCCAGCAAGTGGATTACTAAAGGCTGTTGATGATAATAATACTTTTTCAACTTATTAGTATAAAAAGTATATTCTGACCTAGCTCCAACATTGCAGCCAGTGTTACAGGATGTGGGAACCTCTCTAAGAACATGGGAAATAGTTGTTTCAAGACCCTGTGTGTCGCCGCCACGTCTCCAGCACAGTACATCATCAATCTTTGGAAGTTTTGGTGAACATCTTCCATGGTACCTTCTGTGAAAATGTCCCTGGATTCTTTGTTTATTGGTGAACCACAATATAGGTTGTGTACCTAGAATTAGTATAAAATGGTTGACTTTTCTATTAAAAAAATTATTTAATTGTCTTTGTTAACTGCTTTAACAAGACCTTTAGATTCTTTTTGGGTTAATGGTGAGTGAGGTTACCGGAGCCTAAACCTACTCTGAGGCTAGGGGGAGGGACTCTTGAGTTGCGGTGTCCATGGGCGGCGGTAGTCACTTTCCATCAGGTGACCCATCTACTTGTTTGCCTCTCAATTTCATACAAATAAAAAATTACCCTGTCCTAGGAGCTTCTTTGATCCGAGGATGGACGATGGACGGGTTCGCGATTTACTTTTCTTTACAAGTCTCAGTGCCGTGTACCATCCGAGACATACAGTGTCCCTTAACCTAACTTTCATGCCCTATCCGCTTCAGTCTCAGTGCCGATTCCCATCCGAGACTTAGTGTCCCTTAAGTTAACTTTCATGCCCTATTCGCTTTAGTCTCAGTGCCGTGTCCCATCTGAGACTTACAGTGTCCGTTAAGCTTACTTTCCTTCCCTATCCGCTTTAGTCCCATTGCCGTTGACCATCCGAGACTTACAGTGTCCCTTAAGCTAACTTTCATGTCCTATCGGCTTTTCCCATCCCTATTTAGCTTCTTTCTTCATCCCGTCAGAAAAACCATTACATCCCAAGGTCAGCAGCCGGCCATAAACAAAGCAATGTCAAAAACAAAGTCCTACTATATATACTATCTTATATCCCAAATATATATTGTATTACTAACCTCGCTGAGATTATTGAGGGAGCTAATTTCCTTCCAATCATCATCGGACGGATGTGGTTCTTTATTTTTCGCCTTTAGCACAGTACGCTGGTAACTAGTCACCCCGCTGACACTAACATGCATCGACATTGTGTCCATAAATCTTACTCCTGAAAACATATATCACTTACACACATCTGACTTCAACAAAGGCTGACTGGAAGAGAATACCCTTTTTAGAGGATTTAACTCCGCCGGTCTACAAAAGTGCATAAAGTTGTGTAAAAAAATATGTGTTTTTATTTATGACTGGTTGTCATGCTCGAACGTAAAAATAAGAAATATCCCTGACTCTCAAATTATGAAACGAATCTATCCAAGGACCCATCAAAATATTTACAAAAAATTAATCAAATCTCAATCAAAGATATGTTTTTTTTTATGTTAGAGGGGGCAGACGAGCAGACGGGTCACCTGATGGAAAGTGACTATCGACGCCCATGACCGTCTGCAACTCAGGAGTCACAAACGCGTTGCCGGCCTTTTAGGAAGGAGTACAGAAAAATATAGATTAAGTATTATATATCACTGGACTGAAGGCAGTACAGATTTTGCAGCATAATCTGCACATGTTAAATTGCACTCACAAAGATGTAAAATTCTAGTGATAGAAGAATTGCTGAGTTACGGGGGGTTATCCTAGAATGGGAGGGATGTACGGGGATACATCGAAACATTACAGTCCTTTCTTAGAAAATAGTTAGACTTTATTTAAGTAATTTAACGATAAATTATATTTCTACAGAAGAACATTAAAGCAAAATAATTAACATTTTAAAAGAAGCAATACTAAAAAAAAAAAAAAAAAAAAAAAAAAAAATAGTAAAAGATAAAATTTTCGATCTTTTCTCTTTACCTGTTCTTTCTAGCCAATACTGTTCCTTGATCTTGGCTCTATCAAACGACACATTATGTCCAACCACGACTCTAGGCCTACTAAGGTCGCCGCATGGTTTTAGACCATCTGTCTCCAACGGTATTAGATCTTCATATGGCAAAGTCTCGAACACTTCGTGTGGCAAGTTATTCGCTAGAGGCTCACTTATCCAACCATACCTGAAATTAAATCATTATATAAAATCCTTCTAAACACCTCTTATGGAAGATAACTGTTAAATTAGTTAGCCATAATACAAGAAAATTATAAACAATATGCTACATTGAACACAGCGTTTTCTGTAAAACCTACATATCAATTTGTATTTTGGACGTTGTCTTTGGTGTGTTGAAGTGACAGTAGTGAGTTTTTAGGTTATTTTCTGAATTTTGGCATATAATTTCATATTGTGCTTTCGAAATAGTGTTTGTGTGGTTCTGTTGCAGGAATAATCCCTAACAAGGTTAGTGAATATTAACAACCGCGCTCATTTCTACGGAAATGAGCGCGGAAGACCCCCCTGATGGGGGCGGTGTGTTACCCCCCGATAAACCCAAAGCTATAAAGCGACAATCAGACTCAGTCTTTCCCGTTGACTTCGATGGAAAGAAAATACGTTCACCAGCTGAATCGATTCAGTCAATTTTCTCAAAACCTGGATTTGAGTCTGATTCCAGGCTCGAATACTCGGTATCAGACAAGGGTCCATATTCTGTGTATGTTTCTAGGCTTGAACCTGATCCATCATCCGGCCTGTCTCTTAAGGCACTCAAACTCGCCCAGTTTTTATACAAAAACAAAATACCTGATATTGTAGAGGGAACCATTAAAAATATGGGTCGTAACAAAGTCTGTGTGGAATTTATGTCTGCTATCTCAGCGAATAATTTTGTTAACTCCCCAATAGTCAGACAATATAATTATGTGGCAAATATTCCTCGCTTCCAAGTATTTCGTATGGGTGTTGTTAGGGATATCCCTACTGAGTGGACTCTAGAGGAACTAGTATCTGGAATATCTGTCCCTAAGAATTGTGGCGAAGTTGTTCGAGCTAGACGTCTTAATGTTAAGAATAGAAAAGATGGAGTGTCCGTTTGGGTCCCATCGAACTCTGTGGTCCTTACGTTTCTAGGACAGAGTCTGCCAGAAAAAATTTTTTGTTTCAATGCATCTCTGCCAGTGTCGCTTTACCAGTTACCTACCATACAATGTAGGAATTGTTGTCGGTTCGGCCACATTGCCAAACAATGTAGGTCCCAGCCCCGCTGCTATAAATGTGCTCAGCCGCATTCTGGTGACTCCTGCCTGGTTCCTGACTCGGAGATATCTTGTTTTTTATGTCATGGTGGTAGCCATTGTGCTACTGATAACAGATGTCCTGAACATAACAGACAAAAATCCATCAAAAGTGTCATGTCTCAGGAAAACCTTAGCTATATGGAAGCATCAGCTAGATTTCCACAGTTTGCCAAGCGGCTATATTCTGAGGCTGCTGCCAGTCCCAAATCCCCTGCTAATTTCCCTCTAAACCCTCAAACTCATCCATCCATCATACCTCTCCCATCTGCTTCTCCCTCTAAATCATACAAAAAAACAGTTAACCTTCCCCCTCGCCGTATATCTATGTCTGGGAAGACATATGATATTCATGCCCATAATACAATTACTCAGTCCCCAACTTCTATCCACCCTAATGGTTGTTGTCTTATCCCCCCTACTGAAACAACTCCTCTTGCTACTCCTAATGACAATCTTGTACAGCTCCTTCTTTGCTCTTTAATTAACATGCTGTCTAAAATGTCAGATGCCTTACCGTACGACGTTGCAGTTCTTGTTGAACAACTACTTTCTGTTATCACAAAAAATAATGCTTCCAATGGCTCTCCAGGTCCTGCAATGGAACTGTAGGAGTATCCGACGTAACAAACAAGATATCTCTTACTTGATCAATCAACATAAACCTGTTATTTTTGCAGTTTCCGAAACGTGGTTAAAGCCTGAATTCCATTTTAGAATTCCTGGTTTCTCTTGTCTTCGGGATGATAGAAGTGATGGTTATGCTGGTTGTGCCTTATTGGTCAATAGGAATATTACATTCTCTCTAATCTTATTACCAAACCACTCTCTTGGCTTAAATATAGTGGCCCTCAGAGCTTTTAATGTTTCCTTTGTCTCTGTCTATATTCCCCATCCCAACACAAGCATTCTTCTTGAATTAAAAACAATTCTTTCAACTATCCCCTCCCCTATGATTGTTTTAGGAGACTTTAACTGCCGTCACACTCTATGGGGATCTCACTGTATTGACTCATGCTCCTCTGTCTTACTTGACGTTATGGATGATTGCAACTTGTGCATCCTTAATGACGGATCCGCAACTCGTAGAGTTTCTCCATGCCAAAATATTAGTGTTCCAGATTTAACACTATCTTCTCCTTCCCTAGTCTCCCTCCTATCCTGGTCCCCCCTGCCAAACTCCCTTGGTAGTGATCACTTCCCTATTTTAATTTCATACTTCCCCTCTACTTCATATGTTCCCCAAACCCTACAACCCCTCCTCAAATACAGAGTTTCCCAAGCCAATTGGGAGCAATTTGCAACATCACTAGATCAAAATTTAACCACCCTCCCTCAAACAAATTCCTTTAATTTTCTTGTCCTCTATGACCAATTTATCTCTGCAATTAACTCAGCTGCTGATTGCTCTATTCCCCTCAAACTTCCTTCCAATAAATTGACTGCTTCTCCCCCTTGGTGGGATTCTGAATGTACTGCCAGTGTTAAGAAGCGCAGGGAGGCTGAGAACAAATTTGCTGCATCCCTTTCTATGTCGGATTTCCTCAATTTCAAAAAAATTGCTGCTAGCACAACTAGACTTCTTTCTGCTAAAAAATCTTTAGGTTGGCGTTCATTTTGTGAGTCCTTATCTCCTCGCTCTAGTCTCTCACTTGTCTGGAAAAAATTCAAGTCATTCCGAAAAAGTCTTGACGTAACAAATATCTCTAGCAATGACCCTCATTCATTCCTGCACGACTTCCTTAGCCAACTGGCTCCTCCATATGCTCCAGGTTTCGATTGTTTCCCACCTGCCTATCCGTTTATTCCAGATTCCTCGCAAAATACCATGGATGATCCCTTCTCTTTCACAGAACTATCCTTTGCTCTAGATAATCTTCATGATTCCTCTCCCGGCATTGACGGTATCCCTTACTCTTTTATTCGTAAATCCTCCAATTCTTCCAAAATTTTCTTCCTCAGTATCCTCAATGCCATCTTTTATTATGGCCAAATACCTGAATCTTGGAAGACCCAAATTGTCATTCCTGTTCTGAAACCTGGTAGAGATCCCAGAAATTCGTCTTCCTATCGCCCTATTGCGCTCTCCTCAGTACTAGCTAAAATAATGGAAACCTTAATTAAATTCAGACTCGAATGGTTTCTAGAACACAACGAATTGTTAGCCAAAAACCAGTATGGCTTTAGAAAAGGTTTAGGCACTTTAGATAGCCTCAGCATCCTCTCCTCTGAAATTCGCCTTGCATTTTCTCGTAACGAGAATGTAATCGGTGTTTTCTTGGACATCTCTGCAGCCTATGACAATGTACATCTTCCTCTTCTCAGGCAGAAAATGCTACATCTGAGTATTCCAGCGAGGATGGTTCACGTCATCTGCAATATGCTCATGTGTCGTACTATCTCTATTCGTCATCAAGGTTCTTTTCTCCCTCCTCGTCTTGTATGGAAGGGCCCTTTTTCTTTTTTTTTCCCTTTTTTTTTTTTTTTTTTTTTCCTTTTTTTCTTTTTTTTTTTTTTTTCTTTTTTTTTACGCCCCTTCCCCCCTTTAATTTTCCCCTTTTATTTTTAAACTTTGGCCCAGGGCCAATTTTCTTTCTTTTTTAAAAGTTCTTTTTTCCCCTTTTTGCCAAAATAAAATTTTTTTTATCCCCTTTCCCCTTTGCCCCCGGTTTTAAATTTTCCCTGAAATTTAAAAGTTTTTAGGCCCAATTTTTTGGTTTTTTTTAAATTTGTTTTTGGGATTTTTCCCCCCAAACCGTTAAATTCCCTTTAATTAAACCCTTCTGGGGGCGGGGCCTAATTTTTCCAAAAAAAAAATTCCATAAAATTTTTAGCCTTTTTTAAAGTTTTTTTTTCTAAAATTTAATCCTTTTTTAATTTACCCCATTAAAACCTTGTATAAAAGGAGCGGGAAAAATTGTGAAATGCCCCTAATTTGGGTGCTTTGGGCCTCCCCCTTTGGGCCAAAAAACCTTTTAAAACAATCCAAAAAATTCCCATCCCCTTTATTAAATTTGGGTTCCCTTTTTTTCTGGCCATATTAAATTTTCTGGAACCAGCCTTATCCCCGTTTTTGTGCCCCTTAATTTCCCTTTTTAAAAGAAAAATCTATTTAACCCTTTTTAATTTTTCTTTAAAAATCCCCCCTTTTGGTTTTTTAAACTTTACAAATTTTAATGCCACCAAAAATTCCCGCCCCCCTTCCAAAAAACTTTTTTCCGGCCCCTTTTTCCAACCAAAACCTTTTTTCTTTTTCCCCCAATTTTTTAAATTTTTTTTGGCGGGAGAAAAAATTGGTTTTTTTGGGGGTTGGGGTACGCTTTATACAGATGCATCAAAACTTTCTTCAGATGCCTTTGTTGGTTCTGCAGTTTGGATTCCCAAATTTAAAAATTATACTAAGTTATAAATGCTCTTCCTACAACTCTATCTTTTCAGGAGAATCTATTGCCTTATTAGAAGCGGTCTCCTATGTGGAATCTCATAAGCTTGATAAGTCCCTTATTTTGTCAGACTCCTTGAGCTGCCTACAAGATCTTTAAAAAATCCTTTCAAAGCTCGCAATAATTTCCCTATAATTCTTAAAATAAAGAGGTTCTTCACAGATGCCTATTGTCTGGTATTGAAGTAGTTCTAGCATGGATCCCCAGTCATTCAGGTATAGCAGGCAATGAAACTGCGGACTCCTGCGCCAAAATAGCAGCTCAGACTGGATGCGCTAGCCACAAATTCTGCTTCGCCCGAGATCTGCGCTCCCTAGCCAAACTTTCATTGACTGAGTCCTGGAATAACACATGGCAAAGCAGTAGAAATGATCAAGGGTAAATTTTACGGCTCTCTACAACCCTTAATTCCTGCTAGATCCTGGTTCTTCAAACAAAAACATGTTAATAAGTCAGCCACCTCTACTATAATTCGTTTACGATTAGGATTTGTCAGTACCCCAGTTTTTCTTGCCAAAATTCGAGTTCGTGATCACTCTCTATGTGAGTGTGGTCTCGATGAAGGCACTCTGGAACATATTTTCTTTTCTTGTCCTAAATTGGTCGTACCTCTGTATGATCTACTCCCTCAACAAATATCCCGACCCGTTAATTTGGCTTATCTATTAACTCTAGTATATACCCCATTTGTCAGGATCCTTTACCATTTCATTCGTATAAATAAAATAAATTTATAAAGTTTCCTAATACCTTTACTGCTATATTTTTTTCTACTGTCCTTTTTCTTTTTTTTCTTTTTTTCTCTACTGTCCCACAGAACCACAAACAGAAACTATCGAAATCACAACAATTCCCTTTTGGTATTCAAAATATTTTCAACCTATTAACTAATAAATCTACCTCCCACCTAGACATTGGCAAAATCATCGACATCCGATGGAGCCACTGAATTAAAGGAAGAAGAAGAAGAATTTGTATTTAAATGTCTTCTAAATCATTTAAATTTAAATTTTCCGTCATAGTCATACGACAGGTCTAGTTCATAGTAGGAGGATATCAGATCCGGCTTGAAAGACGAAAAGGTGAAGTGAAGGTGCTTTGCTGGATTTCAGCAATGCCTACAACGATAGCAGAGTGCTTAAATTGAAAATATATAATCCTCTTAGTACATCAGAGATAGAGAGCCCTGGTGCAACTGGCCAATTTGCAAAGGAGAAGACATTGGGTGCACCTTGTGTGGAGAGCTGGAGTGCAGATTATTCAATGATATGAGACAACTAGAATATTATCCTAATAGTCTTCAGGACGCCGCGGGGCGGTTAGACGGTCGTAACCTTCGTTGCAACCTTAGTGCACAAGTGCACCAGGCCACACAGGCCCAGGGCCCCTCGATTGATACAGACCCCCTAATACCTGCCAGATCACCCATCGATAATCAATATTTATTACCGAAAATTTATTGCGAAAAATGAAGATAATGATTGACTGCATTTTCTTTATCTGTTCTAACAACAGTGCTCAGTCAAGGTCGAAGGGCTGGCTAGGGATGGGCCTGCACGCCACGCCACCACCAAATAAGATACAAATTAATATCTCTGCATTGGCAGTCAGCTGCTATGATATTTTACCTGATATTAGTAAACTCACCATGCATTTGGAGATACAGCACAGGCCAGAGTAGGTCTTTTACCAGCTGACATAAGAACTTCCACATCAAATATTAAAGCATCATCTGGTGGACAGGATACTTTTTCTGCTTTTCCACTGGTATATTTTGTCCAGCCTGCTGACTTTGACCATTCCTTGAAATATAAAAGTTTTAAAAACAGTAACAATAGACTTGTTAACCTAATATTGGTAAAGGGTGGGGCAGACAGTGGACGGGCTGCACTAGTACACGTAAGCTGCTAACATTGAATCGTCATCCTGCGCCTAATGTTTGATTCAGCCTTTGTAGTTGAAGTGCTCTTTCTCAGAATTTCATTATAAATAGTGCAAGTTTACTAATATTCAAAATGTTCATAAAGAGTTGATTTTTAAGTTTGGCTAATGTTCATTCACCTCATATATGTTTTTTATAAATGTATTATTAGTTTAGTCAGATGAGGGTTAAAACGAGTATGTAATGAAAAATGATGAAACCCACTTCTAGGTTTTCTCTTTGTGTGGTATCTTTAATTGTAGTAGTTGACAAAGAGTATCAGTTATAAATAGTAATTGATTCAGCTTTTAATAGTCAACTGCTGAACATAGGCATCTCCTTAGAAAGGATATATTGGCCTACTATACCAGCTGGCCAGACAGGTTGGTATAGGGTTTATTTAAAGTTTTCCTTCTCTTTGCAGTGCTGTTGTCCTGCATAGTTTATTCCCTTAGTCGGCTCTTACGACACCCACGGGATGAATAGGGGTCGTAACACTCCGTGTTCTTAATCTGTCACCACACGGAGTTTTTCCGGGCACACTGACATTCATAGTATATGAATTTAAAAAAAAAAAGTTTTAATATTTAGTGTAAATAACAAAAATGAAACTAAGTTAATTCATGTTATGGCACTTGGTCTTACGACACCCACAGGATGAACGGGTGGCGACACTCCATATTCTTAATCCATCACCACATGGATATGTAGTTCATAATTGATTATCAAGAGCAATATCACAGCAGATAGAATAACTTAAAAAAAAAAAACACTCAGGTACCTTCGGCAATGGTGGCAACTTACAGGTAGCCAGCTTCTGTAATAAAGTTCTATATGGAGCACTTTGCCTTTCACCTATATTGTAAAAGTGTTCAACGACATCTGAACCCTCAAGCTTCGGTAGTTTTAATTCCACATCTGGAAGGTGACTGCATTTCTTGTAATCAATGCCATGCTTTAGTAAATTATCTTGGCATCTGTAAAACAATGTAATAAGTGTGTAATAAACGATAATAATAACTGCAAACATCACACACAGGGCGGTTTCATTCCTAACTGGGTTAGTATTTATGTAGTAAAATAGTAAAGTTTTACTATGACTAGCAGATTTCCGATTCAATTTTTGGTCACAACATAATCACAATACAGCCAATGTTTGATGTTTAATAATTTAGTAGGCAAATACCTTTTATACTGTTATTACGAGAGTAGGCTTTCAGATCAACTCTTAGATAATAGTCTTCCTATATTTTTTGACATAGTCAAAGTGTTTCAATTTCAAAGAGACCATCTCGTTGAAGGTGACTGTACTAATTAACATTATTAATAAGGTAGTTGTGAAAAGCTTATTTATGACATTTGTGAGATCGACAGTGGATCTTCTGATCTAACTAAATTTTGATCGAACTTTTATTATGAGAATAGGTCTTCTGATGTCATTGCACCGATTAAGGGCACTAAAAGGTGTCATACTTTATAAAAATAAATCACTTTAAAGTTTTGATTTACACATATAATATAGATAGAAGTTTCATAACATTATTGCAGAAAGATAGTTCAACTCTCCAATGACTACTAATTCAAATAACCAATTCAATTTACAAGGTTCATTTTCACTTGATAAATTATTATGCTATTTTCCCAGAACTCTTATTTTCTTTCTAAGCTAAAATAATCCTTAGAATTAGATTCCTTATAACATTAGCTCTCTGGAACCATTAACCTCTTGGAAATCAGTCCACCATTCTGGGGATTACCCGAAACAATCAGATAGACTGGCGATTTTTTTAAATATAGATTTTTGGTACATATAGTACCTATATTTTAGCATCATTCGTTATGATCACAAAAATAACTGTTTTTTTTAATTTGTATAAATTAAAGGACTCCAAATGTTTCATTGTATTCATCTGATGATCATAAACTCTTTTTGATACTTATGTTATACTACATTCTATGCATTATGTATACATTACATGAATACTTAATTAGTAAGATTTATACTATGGTGCATTTACCTTTTAATAATATTACAATCTATTTTTTCAGTTGGTTTTTTAAATAGTTGGTCATATATGTTCTTCGATATCATCTGTATATTAACCTCATTCACTCTAAATTCGCCTGAATTATCATCAGCTTTGATATTTTCCGCTGGAGAAACATTTTCTTTTTTGAGGTTATCAATTTTCTTTGCCTGTTTAATTATTACAACTTCGCTTGTCGGTAAAATGTGAGAATGTAGTCTAAGAAAACTAAGTTGTGGCTTTAATAATCTTTCTGATAATTTTTTTCGTGTTCTCATTTTGTAAAACATCATCTTGGCGGGCTTTGTTTATTTTGCACAATTTGCCTCTATTTACAGATAACTAAAGTTGCCAGACGAAGGAAATTGATTATGGCAAAAAGAAAGTAGTAACAAAAACGCACGTAGAAATTTGCACAGATCAAACAAACACTGGATCACCACTAAAATGAAAGAAGGACCTGCACTATTAAACTGTAAAATAGATGTATTACCAAAAACCCAAAAAAAAAAAAAAAAACTAAAAACATTCATTTATTTTATTCATATTCATTTTATAAAGACAATTTTGGTCATCATAGTTTGAGATACCTACCATTAAACTGAACGAAGTTCCTCTACAGAGAGTAAACCACTTTAAATTTCTAGGGCACAATCTGACTGCCGACCTCAAGGATGATAATGACATCGAACGGGAGCGAAGCGCGCTGTCTGTACGTGCTAACCTGTTAGCTCGCAGGTTTGCACGCTGTTTGAGTGTGGTCAAAGTCGCATTATTCAGTGCATTTTGTACTTCATTCTACGCGTGTAGCCTGTGGGTTAATTTTACACTAAAAGCATACAGCGCCCTTCGAGTCTAATATAACAACGCGTTTAGGGTTCTGATAGGCTTGTAAGCAGTGGGCAGCGGGGCAGCACCAACAGCATTCTAAAATTGATCTCTAGCCGAATGGATTGCGCGATCGTGAACCGGTGCTGCAGGCTTTCTGCTGGACTTGCAGCATAATGCCTATCTACGTGCCATGTTAGGTATCGGTTCATTTCATTGTGTTCACTGTGTTTTCTTTTATTTATATATTTACTAACATGGTTATAAGTCAAATTGTTACTAATTCTATAAGTTTTGTTACTCGGTGGGCTATGAATAAATGAAAAAAATAAAAAATACTTGCTAGATAATTACAATTTGTGTTTAAATCGATTTCAAAAGAAGTAAACTTTTTATTTCATCTTTCTTAGTTAATAAGAGCCGATGATTGGAACCATTAGTCAGATTTTTTGTATTAGACTGAGTATTCATTGAAGTCTCACAGTAAACACGTACGTCAACGTCCTCCGCAAAAAAAAACCAATAACAGTGCAAATAGTGTTAATTTGTGGCGTCGCAACGTATACTTTATTAAGTGTGGCCGTAAAAGACAATATTGGAGAATAATCACAGTGCAAAACAAAAAGCTAGCAGAAAAAAAGATAAAAAGATTATACTGAAACTGACAAAAATACAGAAAACGAGAAACGCAGACATCCGCATGAAAACTAAATTAACAGGTGCACTTCATTTTAGTTTAAAACAGAAGTGGAAATGAGCAGGGCACCAGTCAAGATACGAGGATAACAGATGGACTTACCTAACAACTGAATAGTAGGGCCCAAAAGGCAAAAGGAAAGTGGGAAGACAGAAGAAAAGATAAGATGGAAAAGATGACATAATGAACATAGTTGGAAAAAGTTGGATGCATTTGACCAAAGACAGGGAAAGGTGGAGGAGGCTTTTACCCATATAACAATGAAACGGGCTTGAAATGAATGAATGAATGAAATTAAATTATTATAATTACATATATATTTGTAGTGTAAAGTGGCAAATAAAGCTATAATAATAATAATTCATTGGATAAAGTAGCATGCTATTTAGCATCACGGTACAATCTATAGAAGCAGGACAGTGAATATAAATGCAGGTGTAACTGTAAGGAACAAAACAAGTGAGGAAGAAGTGTCTAAAAAAATTAAGTGTGCAAAATAGCGAAAAAATAACTAAACTGACAACACTGATACTAAAAGTTGACAAACACGAAGATCACAGATGACGAAGATAACCGTTTGGAAACGAATTTCAACATTACAGGGATAATTTAACTTAAGATACGTATTTATTCATAAATATACATGTATATAATATATATTTATATACCATCAAAATTAAAAATGTAATAAAATATAAAAATATATAGTTGCAATTACGCTATTATGAAAATCCATTTTTTTTTATTTGAAACACCACCGAACACAAGTATAAATTAACACATATTTATTGCATTTTACATTTGTGTTAATTTAAGCCAAATGAAATTTAATTATTACTCAATAGTAGAAGGCGTAACAATTTAGTAATGCTGTATTTAATTCTCTTTATGAGTATTGAACGCATTGGGAACAGTCAAGTAAACAATTTTAGTCAGCACTAAATGCGTGATTCAAAATAATCTTTAAGTGTATACACTTAAAGATTATTCTTATAGTAGTACTATGTGCAAAGCAATATATATGTACTATTGACAAAGATGTTTTTTAGAAAGATGATTTTGGGTGGAGTTCTCACTTTTCTACAGGTGACCCCGCCTGCTCTTTCGGGGTGAAAGTTTATCATAAAAAAAGATGCTTAAGACAGGAATTTTCAAAAGTAAAACAGATCTATATCGCATGTATTTAGACCAAAGGAACTTGAAGCAAATAAACATTATGAAGAATATTAATTTATTGTAGTCAAAACAAATACATAATACTACATGATTACTTTTAATATTTTATATTAATAATGCAAAATAGACAACTTGTAAATAACATAATATGGTGCCTTATATTTATGGAATGCAATAAGAAGATTAATTTGTTCTTAACTGGTAGTCTCCATTCTGTGTGATATAACGTACCCACGGAAGAGCTTGGTATCCACTCTTCTCAATAATCTTCAGGTATCTCACTTGAATGCCAGATGTAGTGAAGTATGGTATCTCAAACTTGACTTGAATTGGTGGCTTACCATCAACCTCCTCACACTCAACAGAGGGCAGCCCAAAGTGGGCTCTCATTAAGTACTCCTTGCCTCCAGGGAACGATTTAATGGACCAAGTGATGGCATTCTGTTCAGGTGTGTATTTCACACTGCCTATGGTCGTCTTGAACTTTGGAGAATCAGCATCAGCTGGGACGGGGATAATAATCTCAACATTGTTTGCAGTGGAACGCCTCTTGAACTGCGACTTTGCCTTGATCATGTACTCAACTCGGGAATGAGCATGACGTTCAATAACTGACTCTATCCAAATCAAAGGCTTCACATGAGTGTTTAATCTGTATGACATCAATTCAAACTCTCCATCGGGTGGAATGAAGGAAATAGTCCTATCATTTTCAAAACGTGATAATCTCACGCACTGATGGAACTTGACATCTTCAAGTTCTACAGACTTAGACTTGCCACGACCAGTACTCTCAAATAGTACTTTGTCATTTAACCCAAGACGAAGCTCAGGCATACCAGACAGATATACTCTCATTTTGATCGCCCCAACAATTTCACTTCTTAGAACATTTCCATTACAATTCGCCAACAAATTGACTGATTCAATGACATCTAAAAATACTTCATTCTTTCTATATTTAATACCTTCAGACCGCCATGACACTGCATTTGTAACAGCCATCGGTATACGAGGTTGCATTTCCAATTTATGACCTTCTTGGGTGATATATTCCTGTAGTATCTTACTATCCGTTGTTTGTGGGTAGCCAAAGTCAATCAATTCATCCAGCAGCTCATATATAACAACAAAATTATCACGGATACTTTCCTCTTCCAATTCTTTGAAGTATTCAGTCATAACTTCAACGATCTTGTACAAGAAAACAAAAACAAGTGCAATATTAGCATTTTTCTTGGTGGTTGATACTATATACAAGTTGTTTGTCTTAATATAAGCAAAGGTGCACTCGCTAGTCTGTAGAAGTGGTGTAAGCATTCCCTCTTCTTCTTTCTCCATTAGTAAAGGCATAAATTTATCTATGACGCCCAAATCAACATCACCGCGATAGTTCCTCGAAATGAGGACTTTTCCTTTCACATCCAGGATATATATGGCGGCAGAAGACATTTTCCACCTGAAAAATGAAATCAAGTTAAATATTGCAAAATTAAAAGAATAGGTACATATAAATGTTCAGGAAACTAACTAAATAAATCTTTGTGCTTACGTATAAACTAGTTAAGGCCTAAGAGCTTTATACTATTACAATAACTTATTACTTACAGAAATCTTACAACTTTAATACTAAAATATATACATAGTCTCTTGAAAACATACGTGTGAACCTTTCTACGTAATTAAGGTGCTATATTATAGATAAAACGATGTTAATACTTCAGGTTTAGCTAAGTTGGACATCTTATCATGAAACATGACTTATTTGACATCTGACTTTTAGTATGTAATTGAAATCCTCAAATTCGATTACAAACTCGACTAATATCTGTATGTATTCAAATCAATTGGATGTTAAGAGCCAAATGGATGTTGTGTCCTGATAAGCATAAAAGAGCACTCAACGTAGTTCTAAGATACTTTTGATTTATATATAAGATTTACCTTCTTTCCTGTCTGAAAATTCTTATTTACCAACCAAGACAGCACAATGAAACGATTTTGTCGGCATATTTTATTGCCTATATCTTTAAGATTTTAAAACAATTATACCAGAGCATTAACTGAAATTAGTACCTAGAAAAGTTGACATATCCTAAAAATACACTGAAGTTCAACCCAAATCTAACAAACATTTGTTAAGTACGTAAGTGGGTCAAAAAAAACACTTGTTTATTGTACTGTAAAATATTAAAAACTTGAATCGACAAAATAAAAAAAGTGGCACTTCTTTTACCTGAACTAGTTGTGACACTCATTAAGGGTATAAATACGAAGTTTAAAGAAAATCAGGTCATTATTCATTAAGATACAGATAGAAATTTGAAACATGGAGAAAATTGAGTTTCGTGCAGTCATCAAGTTCCTTACCAAGCAAAAACATTAGACTACTTTGGAAGAGATGTCTTCTGTTTACGGGTACTCTTGTTTTGAAAAATTTTGAAAAAATCACATTTTTTAAAGTAAAACAGCTTGCAAAATGATCGGAGTGTCAGCTACAACCATTTTGAACATCCTACACGATCATCTTGGCATGTCTAAGGTGTGCGCAAGGTGGGTGCCGAGAATGCTCATGCCACATAAGAAGCAGGTGAGTTGAGTGTTGCTGCGAGTTTTTGGCTCAGTGGTTAAAACAAGGACGAAGTTTTAGAAAGGATTGTGCCTGGAGATGAAACTTGGGTTCATGCAGTAGCATCAAAAAGGGCACACCACCGCCGAAGAAATCCAAAGTGTCTTCATCGGCTAGAAAACTCACGGCCACTGTTTTCTGAGATACAGAAAGAATCATTCGTATCGAATACAAATAAAAAATAATCAATATAACGGGAGAGTACTACGCTGCACTACTAAATTGTCTACGAGATGCTGTGAGAGAGAAAAGCCGGAAAAAATTGACCAAAGGGGTGCTCCTTTTGCACGACAATGCACCCGTGCACAAGGCACAAGTTGCAGTGGCTGCTGAATAAAGAGTGGGCTTCGAAATCTTGGAACATCCTCCCTATAGCCCAGATTTAGCCCCAAGCGATTATTATCTGTTCCCAAACATGAAAAAAAGAGCTTCGAGGGAGGAAATTTTACAACGATGAAGAGGTGAAGATCGCAATTTAGGCCTATTTCTACGATAAATATAAAAAAAATTCCAAGGGATTAATAAATTAATTAATAGTTCTAATAAATGTATTAGAGTTAAAAGAGAATACACAGAGAGGGAAAATAAATTTGCGATTTATTTCTTAGTTTTTACCCTCCATTTCGCGGATTTTAAATTATTTGAAGGACCATATAAACTTTTAGAAGGAAAGCAAAAACTAAAAATGGAAAAATAAACAATTTAAAAATAAAAAAATATGAAAAAAACATCAAACAAAAACTCCCTACCTAAAAACACTAAAAAGCGAAATTAAATTAAGCGAAAATAAATTGAATGATTTATATTATTATTAAAAAAAATTGCAACCTTTTCTAACTAATTAAATCCAAAAAAATTACCTAGTAACTATAATTTACCTTTGTACTGTACTTACGTTTGTACTTGTATAATTTACCTTTACTCAATAAAATTCCTAATGAAAATATAATATTATATCTTCTCACGCCGTTTTTCATTTATTATTTTGGCACTTAAACAAAAACTTGCACAAAACTGGGCTCTTTGAAGATTTTAGGGTACTTTAACTTATATTTACAAGTGACATTACTCGTGGCACGTTTGTAAATTGGTGGTTTAAGTTATGCAGTAGCAATCGTTCTATCTAATTAATTTAAATTTCACAAATCATAAAAGTTACATACGTCAATTTAAAATTATGTATGAGAACATGGTAACATAGTTTAGTTCGATTTTAACCCTTACAATTTTTTATTCACTTCATTAGATATTTTGTCATTCACTACATCACTAAATGGCAATGAGTTTTCAATGTTACCAACTTAAGGTTTATGACACAAATTTCAGGAATACAGGGGCATATTAGGGGAGAAATCTTTAAGAGCATGTTTGAAACTTAAATAAACTTACTTAATATTTAGTCACTCAGAAAGGGCCAGCGAATGGATAGAGCAAATGGGGTAGTCGTTCAAGACTAAAAGCGAAAATCTAAATGATACCTATTTTGGCATCCGGACACAGATAGGCTCAAAAATCTAGTTCAATTCGTGTCAGTGTAGTATTCTAGAGGTGTGTTCAGTTTCTCAATACGTTGAGTTATAACACGAGACAACTACTCCTTAGGGATTATACAAGAGTGGTCTCCCCATTTGTGTGATTTTTACCCTACTTTTGGTTTAAAGGGAACACACTTTTCAATGTTGGCTACTCACACACTGTCTGTTTTCTTCCCTTCGCTTGCTTCTGTGTTTTTGTCGATTCAAGTTTTTAATTTTTTTAAACCATTGATTGTATGGTAATAAGTGTTTGTAATAGACATTTATCAAGACTTTTATAGTATTGTGTGTGGTTGGTCATAAAATATCTAATGTTGATCGATAACATGAATTCTGTTCCGGCTACACAAAGAAATCCATTAGTTTATTTAGATATTGCAATTGATGGAGAACCAGGTTAGTCAACATTTATCTTATTTATATAGCCTGATTTTTGCTGAGTTAAATCTCAATTAACTTAAAAGTATATCATAAGATAAAAACATTTTTGTAATTAATTTAATGTTTTCGCGAATGAAACCAAAGTTTTATATTATAACTTAAAGTAGTATAGATCACAATGCTGTTATCATTTCGAAAAGGTCAATTATGTATTAATGTAGATGTAATTTTAAATAGGAATGAGTGTTACTAGTCATGTATAGGCAGTATGAAGCAGTGTGTTTTTCAAATAAGTGTGTATGTATGGAAACAGTATTATTATAATTATTACATAGATAACTGCACTGACCTTGCCATAGTCCAGACATCTATTCATAATGCATTTGCTTTGATACCTATATATTAATGTATTGTTTTAAAAATTTCCACTAGGATTCTAATAGGTATTAAACACTGAATCATAAAGTTATGCTTATTTATTAATATATAATATTTTTAATAGAAGCAGGCCAACATTAAGCCCTCTTTGTGTACTTATTCCACTTCACCCTGTCCGTGACATCGCCCTCCGAAACATTGCATGCCTTCATATCTCCCTGCAACACATCTGTCCATGTGGTCTTGGGCCCTCCTTGAGAGCGTGCTCTGGGAACTGATAGTTCTAGTGCCTATCTGCTAATCTAGTGTCCTTGTCAGGATGTCCAACGGAATAGAACTAATCTAGAACACTAGATTAGCAGATGAGGACATGGACATGTCTGTCCATACCACCTCATCTTACTCTCTAGCACCATCTCCGCAATGTCGCTTACTGAACTAAAAAAGTCAAAAGCAAATTATAGTTACTAAAAGACATGCTTTTGCGGTCTTCAATTTGCGCATTTAGACTCAAAAACTAGTTGAACTAAAAACTAGAAAATAATTTTCTATAAGTTCCAAAACAAAAATAGTATGCATTTTTACAATAAAATGATTTTTCTTTTTGAACTCTAAGAAAATTATTTTGTACTTTGGGCTAGTTACAAAAGCATGTTTTTGCTGAATAAATCTTCACCGTATGTTTATCCATTGTAGCTTGCAGACAAGCAGAGAAAGGAGTCGGTACTAAGTCATAATAACCAAACACTCGGTAGAAACCATATCCTAAAATTTACTCTGCTATGACACAGCTGAACTTCGATTTTTGACATGGTAACTGGTTCCATACCAGTAACTAGTACCATACCAGTATTAGTAAACAGTAACTGCTATCAGACGTCTACAACTCAAGTACTAAGCGATATTGAAATTCTCTAAATAGACTATTGTCCGACTTTAAGGCTCCAACGACCCGTAATGATTGCCTCAGATGTTGGTACGGCAACCAGGACTGACTGCATAATATGGTCTCAGGGGCTTAATATGGTCCTCAATTTAAAGAAACCAGGATAAAAGACATAAATCACACATATTATACTAGCTTTTGCCCGCGGCTCCGCCCGCGTGTATATCGCTTATTGCGGTAATAAATCATCCTATGTCCTGTCTCAACAATCAAACTATCTCCATACCAAATTTCATCTAAATCGTTTCAGCAGTTGTTGATTGCCCATAAAAACTTAGGTGCCTTAGGAACCTAAAGGGTGATTTCTAGGATAAAAACTATCCTATGTCCTTTCCCGGGGCTCGAACTATTTCTATGCCAAATTTAATCTAAATCGGTTCAGCGGTTTAATCGTGAAAAGGTAACAGACAGACAGACACATTTTCGCATTTATAATAAAACACGTGTTATATATATAACACGTGTGTCCTAAAAGTAATAACAAAGAATGAAATAACATATAACACGGTTCAATATACATCGGTTAAAATAAATATAAAAAACTAGTATGAAAATACAGAAATCCAAATTTAGAACAAAATAAATACAAGAAAATAATTGCCGAATTAGAACACTATTGTTAACATGAGTCGCTGAACTGTAGACGAAAGCGTCGCAATGTCGGCGACATCAAAGCGACGCCGCCGGCGCGACGAGCTGGCGTACTTACAGTCTTATTACCTACCTACAAATCACTTCTTCACTTGCTTTTGGAAATCAATTTATTAAAAATACGATTCGTGTTTATTTCGGGAATGCTTGAGTAGCTTGGGATCCGGCAGTACGTCACTCCTTAAAAAAGTAGGTACTCTGGTTGTCTCGTAATCTTTGTGCCGCCCTTACAAAAAATCTATTAGTATGGGTTCTTTTAAGGGTTCAGGTTGTCCCACTCCTCCTCCTCACTGTAAAAAAATGTTGAAATCAATTAGAGTAAAAAGCTAAGGTTTTCATAAAATAATAAAGTAATTTTGCTTGTTTCTAGGACAGCTATCTAAAGCATTCTAAAAAAAAATATGCCTGTCTTGATGGCAATTACAGTGAAGACTCAGCTTGGTGTAGGAGGAGCCATATTTTTACACGTATGGGCTTTGTGTCGTTCCTACCTACGTGCCAAAATAACATAAAAACTGCACCTGACAAAGTATATTTCCTGATGCCGAAAGATGCAGGTATAAGGAAAAAGTGGTGCAAGGCGATGAGAAGAGACAATGTATCGTGTTTGAGCTGTCTATACTGTTGTAAAGATTAGGTTTACGAAAAGTTATTGCCTATGAATGAAAACATGTAACTTATTAGTGCAAAATGAAAGTTTGAAAACTATTTTTATTTACCTTTATAATTTTTTCTGGGTTTCAGATTGAAAAGGATACAGAAACTTATATGTAATAAACAATTAATGATCATCATAAACACGTCTATTTTAGGAAGAATATCTGATCAACCTTTGACAACACCGGTTTCATTCATTGGATTAGGTCCTTACCTATGAAATTGGCGTTTTGTACGGGTAGAATATAAAGTCAATTTTTGTTTTGTAAAATATATTTTATTAATCAAAGTATTCACCGTTGTTATCTATGCACTTTTGCCATCGCATAGGTAGTTCATTGATCCCTTTACTAAAAGAAAACATGGGGGCGAGAATCAATAAACTCTTTGAAGGCGGTTTGGATTGCCTGTTGGGAGTTGAATTTTTTTCCTTGTAAGAAGTTGTCCAAATTCCGGAACAAATAGTAATCTGTTGGAGCAAGGTCCGGGGAGTACGGTGGATGTGCAGACATTCCAATTGTAGCTCATCTAACTTAGTGGTTGTTTGTTGTGCAGTGTGTGGTCTTGCGTTGTCGTGAAGCAGCAGTGGCCTAGAGCGATTGACCAATCTCGGTTGTTTAGCAGCTAGTTCTTCCTTCATGGTTTGCAGTTGCTGACAATAGATATCTGCCGTAATCGTTTGGCCAGATTTTAGAAAGCTGTAGTGAACGACACCGGCTCTAGTCCACCAAACACTCACAAGTAAAATTTTTTGAGTAAATTTTCGTTTAGGGCAGGATTTGGGTGGGTCTCCAGGGTTCAGCCATTGCGACGAGCGCTTCCGATTATCGTACAGTATCCACTTTTCATCACAAATAATGATTCCATTTAAAATTCCTTCATCATTCTGTCGTTTGAGTAAAGTAACGCAGCAGTCGACGTGTGTTTGCAAGTTCGATTCACTCAATTCAGTGGATTAATACAGTTTTATCACTTACCCTGAAGCCTGCAACTATCTCTGAAGTGCTTTGTGATGGATCCGCTTCCACAATTGCCTTTAATTCTTTATTTTCCAATTTGGTCTAAATTTCCAGAACGGAAACGTTGAAACCAAAAACGTACCGTGTTTTGTTTTGCGACACCAGCGCCGTACACATCATTAATCCTTCGAGCTGTTTCTGCAGCACTGGTGCCACGGTATATCTCGTACACGTAAAAAAATAATGAGGAAAAAAACAAATTAATGACTGTTTTCAAAACTCAAATGTACCAGCTAAATGAATTTATAAATTTGAATTTAGAATTCTTAACCAAAGAGCAGATATTTCAGATCAAAGTGGTCAGTACGACAAAACGCTAATTTCATATAACTAATATTAACTTTAAGACAGAAAACTAATAACTTAATATGAAACAACCGCGAAACAATACAAAATAATAATCACCAAAAAGCATACAAACAAATTGTTGACAGAAGTCGTCGAATGTAAATTGACGTCACGTTTTGTTCCACTAATAGCGTTGCGTTTTGGAAATGTGTGAAGAAATTTAAAAAAGGACCGATGATTAAATTATTATAAAATTTACTATTAAATTATGATAAATTATTACAAACAAAAAATATTACAAACTTAGGTATATCTTTTAGCAATAAAGTTCACAAATAAAAATATTTTGTCTATTTTGGAGTCTCATATTATTCATATATTCCCTATGCATATTCCCTATTATACAAAGCTTGAGTGGTCCGAGGTCGGTTTGACATCTTGATAAATGGCCATTCTGATGTATAATCATGAATCAATTGAATAAAAATAAAGTTATTTTTAACTACAAAATATGTTTTGTTAGTCATTTATGAAATTTCTGTATAATTTACCAGTTCTGTAACATTGACTGTTTACCTCAATGAATTGTCTTTGTGGTTTCGTATAATACACGGTGTTTTTGTATGAGTGGATATGTGATATGAGTGGAAATGTATTTGGGTCATGGTCATTCACAGGCAAACTATTGTTTTAAACAAACAGTTTTCATTATTACAATTTTCTTATACATAATTCCTATAGCCACAGATTTTGAGATAATATGATAAAATATTAGGAGTTAAAGTATGAAATTGCCGATTTGTACTGAAAAATTGAAACTCGTTTTATTCTAAGATGTAACATATTTATTTAATCAAAATATTTAAAGTCATTAACTGTACATTACTGACATCTAAACGGAAGTATAATTATATATTTTATATATAATTTTACTTCCGTTTTAGGAATTATAATTATATATATTATAATATAATTATTATTGTAGTAGGAAAAAAATAGCAACGAAAACCATTATATGGAGTACGACAAAAAAACATAAATACCTAATACTATAACCACTTGTGAGGATATTACGGTTTTTATTGCCGTTTAATAAAAAAAAATTACACTAGCTTCATACAAATTTTTCGTAAAAAATACTAATTCCTTCGTCTTTGTGCAGAATTAACTCGGGTGTCATATTACATTTTACATACATTTTGTATATGTAGTAATAACTAATAGAAGCGATATCCTATATCAAAGTAGTAATAACTAATAGAAGCGATATCCGTCAAAAAATATGGCACTTGCAAATTGAAATCCCTAAGTCTATGAAAGCCGATTTTCCGTCCACCGTGCGGCGGCGCAAAGAAACTAGGCTGTTTTTTTTTTACCACATTCACAGATCGCCATTTAGTACCAACTACTTGTACCTTTGGCAATAGACAACTGATATAAATACATTTATTATACACTTTTTTTTTCTAAATACATACATATTATACATAGAAATACCTAGACCAAATCAATCAATTAAATGTTCATGCACACAAATGTTTGACTTGATCGGGAATCGAACCCGCGACCTTTGGAATAGCAGTCCGTAACACAAACCACCATGTCATCAGGTCGTCATTAGACATTATGTCGGTATATCAAATTTCGTTAAAAACCCCTTTTACTGACTCATTTACCATCTTTTAACCACCACCTCATACCAACATTACCTGGGGACGGCGCGCCGTTTGGGTAACATTCCAAAGACTTTTCTGGTTCTGCAAGGTGGCTGGTTTCTTTATGGCCGGTAGCCTGCTGCGGGACAAAAAAGTAGGTTCCGATTGAAATATCTGCTTTCGTTACGAGCCTTGCTGTGAGTCATCATTGTCATTCTATGCATTACAATAAAATTAAATGTAATAAACAGGTATCTATCTAACAAGGGGTTGTTTGAACAGCGTCAAAGTTCATGTAAGGGTAAAAGTGTCAATATTTATTGTTTATTTTCTTCTCACTATACTCATGTACTAGTATTGTAAGAAATATAATACTGAAATTACCTTGAAAAATAAGACAATGACTTACAAATACATACAATCAATATTATACGTTACGTGTTTCAAACTGAAATTGTATGCAAGTCACCGACCCATCGAAGCTCTTAAAACACTATAAAATCACAATTCTATGCACAAAAATTAATGTTAAAACATTATTATTAACTTTTGGTTAAGTTTAGTCACAAATTAGGGACTTCGACGTTTAGATCACATTTAATTCTAAATTAAATGTAAAACGGGAAAACTTACAAACAGCTGTTGTCACCTGTGCTGCCACAAACCAAACACTAGGACAGTTGTTCTATTACCATTAATTTTCCACGTTAATTATATGTTTTGGTAAATAAAAAAACTTTTATTTGTTTGATTTATTAGGTTTCTTTGTTCTAGCCGGACGTATTGTGATAAAACTAAGAAGTGATATTGTGCCTAAAACAGCTGAGAATTTTCGAGCATTGTGTACAGGGGAAAAGGGCAGAGGTGCTTATGGAAAACCTTTACATTTTAAAGGCACTAAGTTTCATAAAGGTAAGAAACAGATACTTAATAATATTGTATGAACAATCTCAACCAGTATGTGGCTGATTTTATTTTTACTTCACCAAGAAACAATTTCCTATGGCTGGAAAAGAAATAGTTATTATAGAGGGTATCTTATTTAAAGAGGGCCTGTTGGTCATCCCACTCAGCCTCAGCCAGCCATCATAAATTAGCCTATGTTACTAGCTGATAATGCAAGCTTTTCATCGGTGAAAGAATTTTTAAATTTGACTTTTGACTGGTAGATAATGCCATGTGGCATTAAGTCCGCCTCGTGCAAACTGTAATGCAGGAAGTGTAAAAATAAATAAATAAATAAAAATAAATTCAGGTTAGCGGTTTAGGTGTGAAAGCGTAACAAACAAACTCACTTTCACATTTATAATAAAAGATGGAAGGATGGATTAGTCTGTACTGAGAAATAGTCAAGCTCAGCCAGTTCGGGATCAGACGGGATCAGACGTGATGTGTCAGATATTATTACCACTGACAATACTCGTTAACTATTGTTTTAGCTATCTCACAATTCATGATCCAGGGCGGCGACATTATCAACAATGATGGAAGCGGCGGTGAAAGCATATACGGGCCTACATTTAAGGATGAAAATTTTAAATTAAAGGTAATAATTAACATAAAATAAACATATCAAGTCAAGAATAAACTTAATGGATGTAAATAATTATGTATGCATATAGTTATAATGACTGCTATTATTCGCAAAAAGGCTGATTATTACATAGAGACGCGAATGGTCGAAGCTGAGGTGATTTAATGGCCCGGTGATGGCTCATATGTCACGTGTTTAGTATTGCGCGATGATTTGTCTCAGTAGGATTACTTAGAAAACCTTAAACTAGAAACTGTTTTTGTATTACCGCTAATTTTTGTTCGATTTCCTTAAACACACTAGAGGCCTCGGTAGAAAATCGATTTGGTCGCTGTAAGCGCTAAAAGTGCACTCGAATTTAAGTTTCTATGAGTTCAGATTACATATATTCACGGTTTACGCATTTACTCAGGAAGTTGTGTCCCTTTGAGTTATTTATTTACATGAATACGTCAACAATGACATTGATAAAATGTTTCGTATCTAGACTAGTTTATTACAACACAATAAACAAAATTTTATCGTATGACAGTGACAGAATATTAAAAAAAAAATATGCAGTGTTGGTTATTTTTATATTTATCCAATAGTAGAAAAACTTTGTATGTATAGAAGTGCTTCTGTGCACTTGAGGCCGAGTCAAACAGCAGGTGGGATGAAATGCCTATGTCATCAAGGAGTTATATATTAGTTAAAATAAAAAATGTCATACGGAGCCGTCGCTCGAGATGCGTAGTGCTAGTGAAGCGAACTAGGTTGGAATCGAACTCACACCAGTGAAGAAAAATATGTTGGAATCGATCTCACACTGAAGCGAACTGGTTGGAGTCGTACTCGCACCTATCTCAGTGCAGTTGAGAACCTTAACCACCACTTCTGTAAGTAAATTATGCTTGCGAAGGAGCCAGCAGAGCGAGACCGCGAGAGATTTAGAAATCTCCCGGTTCGCCAGGCCTGGGAACATGACAGTTACCGCAGACGACTCAGGCGTCGGAGGGCGCAGATCCACCTCCATCCTCCATAGGCGCAGGCCTGGGGGTGTCAGGTGAGGCCATCTGTCACCCTAGCAGAAGCAGGCCGGGGTGGCGGCGAGACGCGCTGCGGATTGACAGTGCGACGCGCTGTGGAGCGCGCACGCCCTTTAAATTGCAGAACGGGAACAACGTAGTGCCCACATACGAGGGGGTCATCTACAAGCCGTAGATGGCCCGGTGTCCATCGGGGTACCAGGGATTTCCTTCCTAGGGTACACCTGGATCCCCGGCTACTGGTACCCGGGTGAGCGGGAATGCGGTTTTTTGGTCGGTTCGAGTCCGACATAACCACCGGTGAGTGGCATCCGAGGGGATTTCCGCACAGAATAAAAAGGATAGCTTTGCCAGTAACTTTATTGGCTGTCCAAACAAATTAGAAATATATGTATTTTAATTCAATTTTAAAACTTCATCAGTTACATAGAAAATTCTCTTCTCCCTTTTCCTGTTTTCATTTTAATCTTCGTTTTTCTCCGTTTTCATTTTAAATATATTTTTAACCGACTTCAAAAAAGGAGGAGAATCTTAATTCGCCGAAATCTTTTTTTCAATCTTTGTTCACCGATTACTCGAAGATGACAGAACCGAATTGGAAAATAATTTTTTGTTTTAAAAGGTGATCTCAGGTGATCCCATTAAATTTTTATCGAAATCGGTCTAGCTATTTATGAATAATCAACAATAATTGAAAAAAAATATACATCGATGATATTTTCGTTTACTTCGAAACCTCACTGTCTCACCTCACTTGTTCTTGTTATTATTTGAGAATAAGTATTTCGTTATTTTTGGACTTGGCACCGACTTCAAACACATCAGTAGGTGTCTAATACATATAACATATTATTTAAATACCAACCAACACCAAGGCCAAAACCTCCTTTCTAAGTAGAGGCTTATGTCCAGCAGTGGACTGTTAAAGGCTGTTGGTGATGATTATTTAAATTAATAGATAACAGGTTTAGACAAGAATTGTCACATTGTGATTGTGTAAAAAGCTAATTATTAATTGTAAAGGTATTAAAATAGTTACTCGTTAGATTAATAGTTAGATAAGTGAGTGTTTAGTTCAGTTGATTTTTGTACTGGAATGGTAATAAAAATTTGATTTATAGGTTTGGCAACGATATCGTATGTAAATACCAACTAGTTTTTGCTTCTTAGTTGCTGGGTGTGTTTTAAACGCAGTTTCTTTTTTATTAAAAACTAGCTGAGACCCGCGGTGTTACCCGCGTTTGTTGTTATAACCGCGGGCAACGCCGCGGGGCGAAGCTAGTCTAAAAAAGTAGTCTAAGTTACTCCTTATGTCATCAGCTATCTGCCAGTGAAAGTCCCGTCGAAATCGGTCCAGCCGTTCTAGAGATTACCCGGAACAAACAGACAGACAGACAAAAATGGTATGTACACGATACATATGCCAAAATAACATTTTTTACAATTTTTGTTTGTCTGTCTGTCTGTCTGTTTGTTCCGGGTAATCTCTGGAACGGCTGGACCGATTTCGACGGGACTTTCACTGGCAGATAGCTGATGACATAAGGAGTAACTTAGCCTACTTTTTTTAGACTAGCTTCGCCCCGCGGCTTTGCAGGCGGTTATAACAACAAACGCGGGTAACACCGCGGGTCTCAGCTAGTTTTAAATAATTTTAATAATAAGCGACTCACCTATCGTCTCACAAATTTGTTCGAAAACGAAACGCATTCTAATGATATGTTACAGTATGTCTTTTCCATCATTTATTATGTCCTTGGAAGCCAATCTAAATGCTCCAAAAAATTTAAACCCCCTATGCTTTTGTTCTATATTTAAACAAACATCAACTTCATCAATGCAAGAAGCATCAAAGACAATAAAAAAAACCTGCTAAGTGCGAGTCGGACTCGCGCACGAAGGGTTCCGTAACATTGTCTATAAAAATGGCAAAAAAATCATGTGCGTTGTAGTGATTGTATGTATCTGATGGGAGCCCCACTTAAATATTTATTTTATTCTGTTTTAAGTATTTGGTGTTATAGCAGCAACTGAAATACATCATCTGTGAAAATTCCCACTGTCTAGCTATCACAGTTCATGAGATACAGCCTGGTGATAGACGGACAGACAGACAGATGGACGGACGGACAGCGGAGTCTTAGTAATAGGATTCCTTTTTACCCTTAGGGGACGGAACCGTAAAAACGGCAAAAAAACATGTCTGTTGTATGGGAGCCCCACTTAAATATTTATTTTGTTCTGTTTTTAGTATTTGTTTTTACAGTGGCAACGGAAATACAACTTCAACTGTCTAACGATCACGGTTAATGAGATACAGCCTGGTGACAGAAGGACAGACAGACAGACAGACGGACGTACGGACGGACGGACAGCAGAGTCTTAGAAATAGGGTCCCGTTTAACCCTTTGGATACGGAACCCTAAAAAAGTATAATAAAATATGTACCTAAGTATTATTTTGGTTTTAACAGCACGAGCAAGGTGTACTAAGCATGGCGAACAGCGGTACACCTCACACGAATGGCTCGCAGTTTTGCATAACGACAGAGACCTGTTACCATTTGGACGGGACGAATGTTGTCTTCGGCCGTGTGTTAGCGGGTATCGGCATTGTTCGAGAGATCCAGCGCTACGGCGACTCTGAACACGGCCGGCCCACGGTGGTATGTTGGTGATTATCAACTATTTTTTATTTGTTATTTTACTAAGTACCCAAGTATTATATTAGTACTAAGTACTATTTTCTGAAGCACGGCGTACAATCCTCATCAACATTAAAGGTTTTTTATGGTGCACAGGTTGATAAGTATTTGTTGATAAGTCCTAACATAGTTATTATAAGTAAAATTTTATACAAGCAAGGTTGGATACGTGGCACATTGACGTGTCATGTCAGTTCTGTCAGAAATGAAAGATTGACACATTGAAAAATGTTGCCGTTATCAAACCTTCCTTGATTTTTAGTTTCTTTGTGTATGTTGTTTTTAACTTTTGTTTTATTTTTGTATGCTGTGCTTTATGTAATCATTATTATTCTATTCTATTGTTTTGTGCAATTTATACGCGATACAGTTTAAAATCCAATCAGTAGTTTCAGAGATAAGTGTAGTCAAAGTTAGTATTCAGTTCCGATATCTGTATTGTGAGGTTAGACGACAATAGATTGTCAGTGAGTTAAGAAGTTTTATTACAAACGCTAAAATTATCTTATACTATACGTTTAAATTTAGAAACTTAACCTTTTAAGTGTTGTATACACTAATACAGCGTGTTACAAAAAGGTGTTTTATACGAAATATAATTGATTTAGCTTAACAAAATAGATTTAAAAAGATGATCTCTTTGCCCGTGCTTTAAGGAATCATGAATTTTAATAAAATTTTGGCGCTTTAAATTCTTTACGCGATAGTTTGTAATAGTGTGTGTGAGTGAGTGCCTACATTTGTTGCGTTGAATATGTGCAATATGTAGTGCGACGAATGTGTTTAATATTATCATCAATGTACACAAAACCTCAACGAAGAATACACCAAAATCTTCCTCACGAATCTATCTGTCTATTAGTGAAAACCACATTAAAATCCGTTCAGGTTTTGAGTTTATCCTAAATAGACATAATTTGTTTTATAAAATGTATTGTATTCATATAGATAGATACAATCTTTACCTTCATTGTATTATTAGTCGTCGACTCGCAACACAGATGTAAAATACTGTTAAGTTAATTTAAAACAATAAATAAAAGTTGTCTGTTAATTACTTTTATTGCACTGTATTTACAAACACTCACTATTACAAAGAAGAAATCACTAGGAGTATATAACTCGCTGTGTTGTAAAACGATACTGTTCCGCTTTTATAGTGCTATCGAAATTACTAGACTAATCCAGACAAAACCACGTACAATAAGGTATCTACAAATTTCTATAATCTTCCCATATTTGACACTAGATGTAAGTATCGGAATTAAGAGCCATAATCTCAATGCGTAGCGTTGTGCCCCACTTGATACTAGATGGCGCTGTCCTCCGGACACAACACAAAAGCCACTCAGTCCTATGGCTTACCAATACTTAGAATTAATACACACATTGGCATATTATATAATTATTTACAGTTGAAAAGTACTAAATGCGTCTAAAAAGTCTAAAAGAATAATAACTAATATTTTAACAGGATTGTGTGATACAAGACTGTGGCGAGATTTTAACTAGTAGTTGGGACGTGTGCTGCCGGGACGGTACTGCCGACTGCCTGCCCGAGTATCCTTCAGATCACCAGGATCACAATATCAGTGTAAGTTTTGTATCGTAAATTGTATTGATACCGTGGTTCAATGAATATTAGTAATAGATCCAAAGACCGGTTGCGAGGGTTTAAAAATTATAATAAGGCTGTCACCGTCATTATCAACAGCCAAAGTCCCAGCCCAAGACTACTAAAGTCCAAGGCCTCTCTTTAGAAAGAAGGTTATAGCCTAATATACCGTGACGACCAGACGGGCTGAAAGTTAAGCCGGTTTTTTTGCCAATAAACGCCGGTTTTTTGTGAAGCTTTTACATTATTTGCCGAATCATGGCATCTCCCACGGTATTTTATGATTTGACCGACTATTTTATGAAGTTACCAAATCTTTAATTTATCCACGACTTGTACATAATTATATTGAACCTTTTTTGCAGGTAGCTGAATTAATATCGTGTATAAAGGATATAAAAAATGTAGGTAATTGTTTTTTTGGCGACGGCGAATACAAATCAGCCGTTAGAAAGTACCAAAAGTGCCTGAGGTATTTGAACCACGTTTTTAATGACACAGAGAATATAAAGGAGACTGAAACGCGGGAACACTGTGAGTGATTATTATATTTTATATTTTCTATGTATAAAATGTATGTATTTACAAAAACAAAAGTATATCATTATTCTATCAGTCAATTTAGGTTTTATAGTACAATCTCTGCTTAGTTTGATACTAGATGGCGTTGTGGTTCAATGTCCGAAAATATTAGTTTCAAAGACTCGTAAATCTTTGCACCGATTAAGCATATTTGACATGATTGTTTTTATCTATTTTACGCGTTTCTTTTGTTCCTCATTTTCACCAATTGTACAGCCATGTACCATAATGAAGCGTGGAAGGTCCAGCTAGTAGATTTTTTTATTTAGATAGAGAAATGTATTTAATAAAACACTAACAGACCCTGTTTGATGCTTTGATATTGATGAGACCAATTTACAAAATAATGTAGAGTTTTAAAGTCAAAACATGTCTGACAGTTCATGAGATGTTTGCACTGACTGTACTGTATGGCAGGAGAAATATGAAAGTAAAATTAATGGTTGACCAATAGAGTGACGAATCAGAGGAGAATACGGTGTGATTCAAGGAAGATGTAGTGACAAAAACCGGTCAAGTGCGAGTCGAACTCGTGAGACGAGGGTTCCGTACCTGGGTAGGTACGGAACCCTCGGCGCACGAGTGATACCGCCACAATAAAATTGGTATCATTTTTATTGGTGGCTAAGTTTTAAGTGTGTGTTACTTTTGCCTAATTTCTTTTATTTTCTTTCACACAATACCACAATTTTATTTATTTATCATATTTGACCCTTCCATTTTCAACTTTTTTTTTTGTTTTTGGAATATTTCCTTTATTTGTGCTGTAAGACCTAGCTTTTTGCCAAATTTCGTGCTTCTAGGTCAACGGGAACTACCATATAGGTTTTCGATCCAAAACCTATAGGGTACTTTCGGTTGACCTAGAATTGTGGGGTGTAAGGTGAGGTATTATGGTTTTGGTTTTAATCAAACATGGTTAATTAATGAAGTTATTTTTATCCACAGTGCAAGAAATTAGAACAACGTACTTATTACAATGCAATCTGAATTTGGCGGCGTGCTACATGAAGTTGGAGGATTATAGAGCTTGTGTAAACTTTTGTACCGAAGTAAGTAGCTTTTGGCGTGTGGTGACGGATTAAGAATACGGAGCGTCACCACACCTATTCATTCCGTGGGTGTAATAAGAGCCAACTAAGGGAGAAAACTACGCAGAAAAAAAGCACTGTAGAGAGAAGGAAAACTGTACACAAACCCTATACCAACCTGTCCACTATAGTCCACTGCTGGACATTAGTGGTATTTCCATGGCACGGTATCCTTGACCTGATACTGGAGCCAAACCTTGGGTTGATAATGGTGTTGGCATTATTCCCTTTTTTTTTGTTGTTGTGTTATATACATTAGATCGTCAGCCTTTAATAGTCCACTGCTGGACATAGGCCTCACCTTAAAAAGGTTTTGGCCTACTATACCACGCTGGTCAGACCGATCCCTTTCTTTGCAGTGCTGGTGTCCTGCGTAGTTTGCTCCCTCCGTTCGCTCTTACAGCTATGGCATGAATAGGGGTGGTGAACCCTTATTCTTAATCTGTTACCACACGGACTTAATTTAGCTTCAACACAATATAATACTACTATTTTTGATCATTTCAGGTGCTGGAATTAGATCCTAGAAACGAAAAGGCCTTATACAGGCGCGGTCAAGCGAACTACGCTCTCAAAAACTACGACGACGCTCTCATGGACTTGAAACAAGCTGAAAAAATATCGCCCAACAACAGGGCGGTCCACAAACTGTTAGACGAAGTAAGGTTAACGAACAAAAACTACAATGACGTACAAAAACAGAGGTTGTCAAAGTTTTTTCGTGACCAAAAAGAGGCCCAGGCGTATTTCAAGATCGCAAATAACTGAATTAAGACTGACCGTAGTTGTACGTAGGATAATGTAGGCGATACGGCACATATTCCTTGCTAACGTTATAATACTAACGTTATAAATATGAATGACTAGCTATGCCCCGCGGTGTTGCCAGTAGTTTATCAAATATATTTCAGTTCCTTGCTCATCCCACGGGAACATTATTTTTTTCGGTATTAAGAGTAGCTTATATGTTAATCCAAGGTATCAGCTATGTACCTTAATGTCAGATTTAATCAAAATCGGTCCAGCCGTTTCGCCACACACACATAAACTTTCGTCTGTACGATATTAGTGTGATAGTGTTATTTTGTTTCTTTGTTAGAGCATTTCATTAGCACACTAGAAAAGTACGCAGGATACCTTTTATCCACAAAAGAAGTCATGTTTAAATGGTCGTACGACTCGACAAAATCTATATTTAACTAGTCTATGATGTAGGACCGCCGAATTGCTGTTCTTGAATGTTTATTACAAGCAGATTTCAATTGTTGAACTAAATTTAAAATATTTGTTGTTAAACCTGAAAAGACATCCAAAGAGATGTCTTTTCAAGCAGAGTGAAGTCAATAAGCGGTCGACCATAAATTATGTCACACGGGGGACAAGGGGAAAGCGAACATTTCAACGTTTAATGGGGATTTGTTTTTGTTTGATAAAAGAAAAAATGAATCTTTTTATTCAACAATCATTTTCTTCTTTAAACTTTCGTATTTTCAATACAAATAAATAAAAAAATTGAAGTGTCTGTTTGTAATGTCAAAATAATAGGTTTTTTCATAGTTACACGGTTATTTGCACCAGACCTAGGCATAAAAACCAGTTTAAAATATTTTTGTCTGTCTGTTTGTTCCGCGTAATCTTAAAAACGGCTGGACCGATTTTGATAATATTTGACTACTAAGTAGCTACTAAGTCTATATAAGGACTAACTTAGGCTATTTTGCCTGGTCCGGGAATCGACCTCACTAAGGCAACGCTTTTCAAATTCCACGCGAACGAAGTCGCGGGCATCAGCTAGTCTTGGATGAAAAGATATTGACACAGTGGATGTTTATGACATTGTTAACACCCATTAGTTATATTCCATAAAATATTGCTAGGTTGTTAACCATTTAATCTCTAGTATTGTTAAACCTAGACGATGGCTCACTGTAGTTAAATTTGTTGTATAGGAGATATATATAAAAATGCCAGCGCTTCTAAAAACAATTTGTGGTTGATACATATATTTATTTATATTTGTTAAAATAGGTGTGCCTTTGTGTAAGTATAAACAAAATGTAAACGACCCGTCTGCTAGTCTGCGCCCTCTATCATAAAAATAATAATTAAACAGAAGTACTGGAGGGTTGACGCATGAAATTCCAGTGACGTAATATATGGATGTAAATATAATATAATAATAAAAATATTAAATAATGATATCAACTAGTTGGGACACTAATATAGTGACTTGTAAATAAAGATATCTCAGTGAGATTTCTTACAACTTTTGTAAGTAATTGTTCCAAATTTACGTGGCATCCATCGATTTGACGTTTAATAAAAAGATACTGTTTGACTTGATAGTCAACTACCCCATTCTTATGAGCATCGTGTTAGCTTTAAATGTAGTGAATAATTATATTTAACGAGCGAATTAATTATTTTATGTCAAACCCGCATCACAAAGGGGCTTTTAACTCAGAGGGGCTCACTTTTATGTAATCAGGACTCGCCACAATCTCCAGTTTGATTACCTACTCAAAATCGTACGAGCTAGACTAGACCCCAGCATTTGGGTTATGACCCCGTGACCCCCTCTGGATTCGCCCCTGTCCTGTGCGCGTATTTACGTTGTATACTAGGCCGGTATGCATCCTTGTAATACTACTGTTAATATTTTTATATACATAAAATATAAATGATTTGATAAAAGGAGATGTCCTTTTGTATGGACATGGGTTTTTTATTCTGAGTAAAATCCGTTATGGCTCAATCCCTCCCAAATTAAGATTTAGGAACTAGTAAAATAATAATGTTTAAATCCTGCTTTAAGAGAAAACCTAATAGTTATTTTATGTTAGTGGATATTCTTATTGGAGGGGTCGATACTAAATATAGTATATAATATTGTTAATTCACAAGATAAATCAATAGGAGGTAATGTTTTTGTCTGAATGTGACATAGTCTATTTTTATATTTGTAGAAATCTCAGAATTATTTATAGCATACTCAAAGTAAACAAAAATGAAAACAAAAACGTCATCCATCTGTCAAGCTTGACGCATCAGAGACAATTGTCAAACTTGTCATTTAATTTTCCTTGAGCATCGGTAGCAAAAGTTTTGTTCGTATTCGGCCTAAAAAGTGTACTGAAGTAGAAACAATTTTTTCTCAAAATGTCTAATCAAAATTTCGTTTTATAAATTATAATATTAGTTCTTAGGAATTCTATAACAATATTTGATTCATTGCTACTGGAATTTTTCAAGAATAAAAAACTATTTGTTTACAACTCCTTTATGAAAAGGATAAGATATTATGGAGCGCGATAGCAATTTGCTAAAATTGCCAATAGATAGTCTAACAAATTAATTAAGTAATGTATTATTATGTGTTAATTAATTATGGTTATAAAATAATACTTTAATTTAACTAATTGAAAGAGCACGTTGATCACGACAAATAATGAACACATTTTGATTCACAGATTGATTTAATTAATCAAAAAAAAATTGGCAAATAAGATGTAGAATTTAAACGATAAAAAAAGTTACCTTTTTCAAAAAATGACAAATTTGGTTAACCGGTTATGATATACTGATACCGATTATATAGTTAAAATATTAATTTAAAGTTCTGGAGTCCCTGCAGCATTGCCAAGTAGATTCTCGATACATCCAAGTGATGAAATGTCTCTACGAAGCCGCCACCATGTCCGTGCAAGTACAGAATCAGCAAACAAGGCCCACACCGTTGCATCGAGGAGTGAGACAAGGGGACGTTATTTCCCCGAAGTTGTTCACATTGCAATGGAGGACATGTTCAAGACGCTGCACTGGAAATGGCGTGGCATCAATATAAATGGCGAATACTTGCGATTTGCAGACGACATCGTCATCATGGCAGGGAAGCTGCAGGACCTACAGCAAATACTGAATGACCTAGCTGACTCTTCTGTACGCATCGGCCTACGGATGAACTTGGATAAAAACAAGGTCGTGTTCAACGAACATGTACTACCGGAACCGATTCTCGGCCTCAAAATATTTGTACCTCGGGCAGACATTGCAGTTAGGTAGAAACAACTTCGAGGACGAGGTGAACAGAAGAATTCAGTTGGGTTGGGCAGCGTTTGGGAAGCTACGTCGAGTCTTCTCATCGTCGATCCCATAGTGCCTTAAAACGAAAGTCTTCAATGAGTGCGTCCTACCCGTTATGACATATGGAACCAAAACGTGGACGCTTACAGTACGGCTGGTTCATAAGTTCAAAGTCGCTCAACGTGCTATGGAAAGGGCTATGCTCGGTGTTTCTCTAAGGGATCGCATCAGGAATGAGGTGACCCGGCGGAGAACCAAGGTCACCGACATAGCCTACCGGATCAGTAAGCTGAAGTGGCAGTAGGCTAGCCATATTAGCCGCTGAACCGACAACCGTTGGGGAAAACGAGTTCTTGCGTGGAGACCGCCACTCGGCAAACGTAGGCCAGGTGGAGTGACGATTTGCGCAAGATGGCTGGCAGGAGATGGATGCGAGAAGCCCAAAATCGATCTAAGTGGCGTGCAATGGAAGAGGCCTATGTCCAGAAGTAGACTGCGATAGGCTGATGATGATGATTAATGAAAAAAGCTTGTTTTAAATTCAATATAAGTATACTACATCGACACAGGTTCATGTATTATGTAGTACCAAAAAAAGTCAAAATCACAATTTTGTTCTTTAATTTTAGTGATATGTGAAAAACAATTTTTAAAACCTTAATAACTTTTTAATAAGAAGACATTTGTAAGCAAGGATTGTATATTTTAGGTAAGAATACTATAGTGGAGGAACGGATGTCATGTCCCTCCAACACAAAGGGAGGATCCTCCAACCAGGCTAGGTGATCATGCCTTGCGGGCCGCGGCCCAACAGTTGGACAGTTGTATATATGCTAATTTGCTTGAGAATACTTTATATCGCCATACAGGATTAGCAGTTACTAAGAAGTTCGGTGTGTGTTCGTTAGATGGCGCTGTTGTATGTTTTTTTTCGTTTCACTCTATGTGGAAGTTGCCACATCACTCCCCTCTAAGACCGGAGATCGATATATGATGAGTCAGCTGTCTATGCTCAGTGACTTGTTCAAGTGAATCCTAACTGTATTTCTCTAGTCCCAGTGCGTCGGAGCTGAAGGCTGCTGATCCCAGATAGTCAAGATTGTATGCATTGTGCGGTTCCGTAGTGAAGTCCCCAGTAAGTTCGCCATGCATGATCACCTCGCCTTGTCGGAGTATCCTCCCTTTGTGTTGGAGAGGCATGAAACCCGTTCCTCCCACCACTTACGGTCTTATCTTACTGTGGATGAACGGGTGACGTCCCTCGCAACACAAAGGGGGGATCCTCCGACCGACCGTAGTATACCTGCTAATCAGCTTGAGAATTATTTATATCGCTATACAAGAGCAGTTACTATTTAATTCGGTGTGTGTTCGTTAGATGGCGCTGTAGTATGTGTTTCTTCATTTCACTCTATGTGATAGTTGGAATACTATTTAAATTAATTTTACTGAGTTGAGAAACCGAAATTATGTTTTATATTAATACGATTTGTGATGGATTTGCAGAATAAAAGGTGTCTGAACGCTAAATATGTTAGTTAAAGTTTATGCTCAATGCATAAACTTTAACTTCCTTCCATTTTAATCTCAATAAAGAGATGCTTACAACCGGTCTCATTGGAGGCCCGGCCTTGCTCGGAGGGGCCTGCTAACAAGAGGTGTAATCCTGTGATATTGATCTAATTAAATCTCAATAGATAATAACACTTTAATAATTATATTATATAACAAAACACTATTACTAGTGTGATAAAACAACACACTAGTAATAGTGTTATAATAAAAATTTAATCATTATTATTTTAGTTAATAAAACACTTAATAGAACCATTATCTTCTCACTTTTATTTTACATTCTTTTTATATATTTTTTTTTTTAATCAATTAAGAAACAGCTATTTGATCATGTTAATATTTTTTATTGAATTATATTTAATCGTAATTGGTTTATATATTTAAAGTTAACAATACTCATTGAATAAAAATATATTATTGTTACTTTTTAAACCTTCGTGTTATTATTAAATAAAATAATGAAAAATATGTATTAATCGAATGGTTACTCGATTTTAATCAATATACGTACTTTAATTATTTAAATTACGGTTATTTTCCTTTTGCTTGTGTTGATTGCGTCTATACATTTATATATGTAATTTGGCTTTCATCACAAAACTTAAGTTATTGTTATAATTCATTGATGTATTGACTGAATGATATCAATCAGTCATTTCCATAGAGTATAGACGTTTGCCATATCCAGCGATGTACTGGCTCAAAATCATTCTACTAAATGTCTAAGCTTCACTGTACATACTGGCACTTATTAAAATATGAACATTCAATGTGTTCTATAATTATGTATATGTACAGTCAAGACTATAAATATAAAGGGTTACCTGTTAAGTCAAGCCAAGTTTTTTTACCAGGTACTACCGAGTTGTACGCTGATTCTTAAGACTTCCCTTCTTTGAATTCTGATTCTATCTCAGATTATTATACCTTGTTTGATAGCTGACAATACGTACATGTTTTTTACACATCTGCAAATTAACTGTCATAATTTTATTCAAAGAAAAACTTTTTTTTAAATTTGCTATTATCAACCATCTTCTTCGTTGTTGAGTCAAACCAAATTTGGTAATGATAATTATAAAATAATGTATCAACGATACATAAAAGTAAAAAAAGAAAAAATGAGTTATAAATTAATTTGTATTATGCAAAATTTCGGTAATTTTCCAAATCTCACAACTCCAATATCTTGAAAATGTTTAAGTTTGGGATATAATATTTCATAGTGATAAATTACAAATATGTTTTAATGGTCACTACAATTCGCTCAAGTATCTAGGTCGACTTAACGAGTAACCCTGGATATATATGTTGCAATGTCTCTTTTAATTTGCCGAATGGTTTTGTAAGGCAAAAAACGACTTTTTTACAATTCTGTTTTGAATAAAAAGTATTAGACGTCACATACATCTAAACAGTTTAGTAGAGTAAAATGTGGAGTATATTGTATTGGACTATGATTGATTATTATATGAGTATTTATTGTTATGAACACAATTTTTACAATTAGCAATACAATTTTTTGTATTTATAATAAAATTGTCCTGGCTATAATCTATCCCATTAAATAGGATCTCTATTCGCCTGCTCTTTTCGACGGGACTGGGCAATCTACTTATTCTCCCATGTGAAGAAATATTTTTGCAGAGAACGGGAAAAGAGTAAGTTGCGGTAATTGACCTTCCTTGCTCACTCGGATACGCCTACTATTTCGAAAACTTGCATGTACAGTCGCAAACAATAATAAATCTAATTGGTTGAAATTGATAAGAATACGTAAGAGTACGTAAACAAGTCACAGAAAGCGCAATGTTTTAAAGTGATACGGCGATGATCTCGACTGTAATTAAAGTATTTATGCAGAAATTGTAATCATAAATTAAGATATTGTTTGTAATTAGATAAATAAACTATGTATTTGGGCTTCCGTGACATTGTTGTCCTAGTTTAGTGCAGGCGTATTTAACATCCATGAATTAGCCCGCGTCTTCAAGCTTACGACTGTACATTAATACAATATATACAGAGTGCTTTGAGGCAATTGACAATGGCTATAGTCTGCTGCGGATCCAGTCTTATTTTGTTGCTTATAGAATATAATCGTTTAGAATAGTACATAGAAACAAAAAATAACATCAACTTCGTCCAGCTGTGAGGTGTTTGTAAATATGCGTAGACCGTACTTAGATTTTAAGTCGTAAACACTGCCTAATGAAGTATTTAGATGTAGTTTTAAGAATGTCTGCTATGTTGTATAATTAATATAGGCATTTTGTCATACTTATCTTGTAAATTGTTTTTTTTCCTTGAACACAACCTGTTAAACGTTTACGTGTAGCAGGAATGTAGCGCGTCTGTATAGTGGAAAGATTAAAATTTTCACGTGTCTCTATTCTATGGCTTTAGTAGTGAAGCAATTTTCTGTTCTTTTTTTCTTCTTCTCGTCTCCTTTCACACGGACTTCTTACCAGACATTGACATATTCTGAATTGCATTGTTGTTCACTTAAGAGCTATTTACAGAAAGCTGAACCAGCCTAGATTTGCAATATTAAACATGTGTTAAAACGCAACGCAAGTATGTAGTTCACGACTTAAAAGTTTGTATTTTTGAAGTCAACAATGTGGTTTTTGTACCGGAGACCGGTGTGATAATACGGTCTCACAAGTAACTGGTGTTAAGTAATCCTTTCGTTCCTTTTCACTAAGTGAGTGAGGTTAACGGAGCTCGCTTTCTATCAGGTGACCCGTCTGCTCGTTTGTCCCCTATTCCGTACAAAAAAAACACCTCTTCCCCTGATTCTGGTAAGGACTCAAAGGGTGGGAACGCACTTGTGTCTCCTGAGCTGCAGGTGTCCATGGGTGGTGGTAGTTACTTACCATCAGGTGATTCGTCTGCTCGTTTTCCCGCCTTTGCTATAAAAACCATTATTATAATATAGCCCTTTATTTCCAATCTAAAAATCATTGATATAGCTTGTATTTTCAAACATAAATCATCTATTACACATTTATTCACATTAAAATTAATATTATAAAACTAATTAAATTTCATGTTTGTTTCATGTGTAATGTTTAAAAATAAAAATAAAAATTTAATAGATCAATTTGCTGTCTTCAATACCATTGATCGGAACCCCTTCTCGGGTATAGGCCTCCTCCAGCTTTTTCCAGACCTCTCTGTCCTGGGCTTTCCCCATCCATTCGCTGCCTGCTATCACCTTTATGTCGTCTATCCACCTTGTTCTGGGGCGCTCTCTTCTCTTTTTCCCTGTTGGTCCTTCCCAAACAGTTGTCTTTAATGTCCATATTTTATCTGTGTGTCTTGCTATGTGCCCTGCCTACCTCCACTTCTGTTTTAGAGCATACTGTAAAGCATCTATGACTTTTGTTCTTCTTCTTATATGTGCACTTTTAACTTTTTGCATTCTTTTTATTTTGAGAATACTCCTTTCTATTGATTTCTGGCATACCATTAGTTTGGTTTTTATTTTGGTGTTATACGTCCAGGTTTGGCATCCATATGTGAGAGTAGGCAAGACACAGCTATCTAAGACGGTTTTCTTTAGGTGAAGGGGAAAATCTCCTTTCAGGATTTTCTTCATGGACCAAAACTTTTTCCAGCTGATATTAATACGCCGCTCAACCTCTTGTTCTTCATTTTTATCTTCGAATGATATTTGTTTCCCTAGGTATACATAGTGGTTCACATACTCTAGGGGCTTCCCATGTAGGTTTATAGGGTTTACGTGGCTAAAAACCATTATTACAACAATTTTGGTACTATTGTTGGTACTAGGAATATATTGCTGTATTATAGATGCCGCTGTAAAAATATTAAATTCGTAGTAAATTCAATCATTTGTCTAGTCATACATTTGTACATTGTTTCATACATTTGTACTGTTTTTCATACATTTGTACTGTTTTTCATACATTTGTCCATCGTTTCACCCATTTGTACAATTTTTCATACATTTGTTCATTGTTTCATACATTTTTACATCGTTTCATACATTTGTTCATTGTTTCATACATTTGTACATTGTTTCATACATTTGTACATTTTTTCATACATTTGTCTACTCAAATGTTGGTATTTAATAAAACCTCTATCATTTATTACCCCCCCTGCTATGAGTACACCTACCTCATTATTTCTCTGCATCGCCTGATCGAATGGCAGAGAATGCTTTAGGCATTAAGTCCGCCGATGAATATATTTGTGCAAAAATTTATAAAAATAAATAAATTCATAGACCAAACATCACAACCTCAATTGAAACTGGCTTGGGAAGCAAAAGGAAAAGAAGCAAAATTACTTCTAGAAAATTAGTACCAACCATTTGATTACGTCTTGAATACGTCTACGATTACGATTACGTCTGAATTCTTAATCCGTGTGGTGACGGATTAACAAAGGAAATGTCACCGCCCCCTATTCATCTTGTTGATGAACAGCAAACTACGCAGGACAACAGCACTGCAAAGAGAAGGAAAACTTGAAACAAACCACTATACCAACCCGTCTGGCCAGCGGGGTTTAGTAGGCACACCTCCTTTCTAATGAGAGGCCTATGTCCAGCAGTAGACTATTAAAGGCTGTTGTTGATGAATTGTTAGTACTAAATTACTTTTAATGGACTTTGCTATGGTTATTAAAGATAATGAGTTTGTTCTCATCGTAGGGAGGAAATTGAATTTTACAGCGACACGCTGGGTAAGTCATTATCGTTCGCATATAATTTTTAGATACAACACTGTAGACCGCACGGAAAAAAAAGAAAAACAAAAAAAAGACAAAGTTAATTTTAGAACATCCATTAAACTATTGATAGGGGAATCCCGTAAATGTGCTGTAATATAGCTCTTCTTATGAGTTAAAAATGGAAGTAAAATATAAAAATCTGTCAATTTTGTTGGTAAGCATACTTGCGATGATAAATTAAATATTTTCATAGCTAAATAAGGTACCTTGTTTTTGTTGATATGTCTATTTTGTATTTACGTACTACTTGACAATATCAAGAATTAGAAAGACACAACATCATTACCAGATACGATTGCATCATCATATAGGAGAAATTTAGGTAAATTCTTGACGTATTCGTGATTTCGTGACGCAGTGTTGAGCAGAATATGTACTAAGTTTATGAACCGTACTATTGACTTTTATTGGAAGAAAAGAGATTCTTGTCAAGCGTATTCTTATGAATACAAGTAGGTACTAATATTGAATATAAGTCATTACTTCTGTACCAAGATACTTCCTTTTAGATTACATATATCCAATTGCTGTGTCTGCTGAAGGCGGCTCCCAAGGAACTCACTCTAGTATGGTGAAACTTGATGGATGGTTTTTTAGAAGTTAATTAGACACCAAGATAATTTCTTTTTCAGATTATTTGTACGCAGTTACCGAGTCTAGTAAAAGCAGCTCCCAAGGAACTTCCCATAGTATGGTCAACTCTAATGGATTTATTGAACGACGTGGCCCTTAAGGTGGCTAAAGAGGCCAAAGGTGTCGGCAATATCATGAATGTATTCTTTCAAAAAACTGGACCATATTCTAGAGTTCTGTCTTGGGACATATCGGATTTTTAACGAATATTAGACGAGCCATAATCATTTCTACACAAAAATGTCACACATTCTACACTTTACATGTATAATTATTTTAATTTTGAGTAAACGGCAGTCTTAAGAGTGTGTTCTTTCAAAAAACTGCACCCTATTCTAGAGTTCTGTCTTGGGATATATCGGATTTTTAATTCAAACCAGAAAAAATTGGAACACAAAAGTGTATTTACCTTAGATTTGAAACGAATTAAAACCCTGTATATTGATAATATTTTTATTTATATAAATTGTTGCCCCGTTATCGTCACGATTACGCGCTAACAGTAAACTCGCTGTCAGCGCGTCTGCCAAGTCGCAGTCACAGAAGCGGCCTATCCTCTTGTTTACCGCTCGCAAACTGCCGGCGCACGTTTCAGGGGCGCAGACTATTCATGGGGCCCGATGACTCCGAGACGGGGGTAGTGCGGTCCTTGGCCCTTTATGGGCGGGGGCCCTGAGGTCCACTACTACGACGACCGCAGCGAGTGCTGGCCATCAGGGTCATAAGGTACCGCACGATCTCCTTTGCCGGCCGGAACTCCACCGTGGGACCTGGGGGCGAGAGCCCTTGCGATTCTATGTCAGTGGCGCAAGGAGGCGCGAAAGTTGGGTAGGAGTCCTGAGACTCGAGAAATCTAGGACCAAAAATCCGAACTCCACCGGGTTCTCGTAGAGGAGTGGAAGGGACGACTTGGGCAACCGAGCGAGAGTGCGTGGAACTCCGCCGTCTACTTCTGCAAGCAAGTTATGCTTGCGAAGGAGATGGCGGAGCAGGACCGGGAGAGGTTTAGAACTCTCCTGGCCCGCCAGGTACCGCAGACGACTCCGGCGCCGGAGGTCGCAGAACGACCTTCGTCCTCCATAAGCGCAGGCCTGGGGGCGACAGGTGAGGCCATCTGTCACCCTAGCAGAAGCAGGCCGGGGTGGCGGCGAGATGAGCTTCAGAGCGCGCGCGCACTTTCGAGAGCTCAAAGGGGACGTGGGGGTTCCGAGGTACGTCGGGGCACCAGGAATTTTCTTTCTAAGGTACACATGCTTGCATGACTACTGGTACCCGAGATAGGTACTTCCTTGTGTGCTCTAGCCACCGGGTCTGAGCAGATCCGATGGAAAGAGGCAGGACTGACTGACGCTGGTGCCTTGGAAGAATGGCAAGTGCCTGATCTGGGACGCCATATGCGTCAGCACTGTTGCTGCCAGCCACCTGTGTCGCAGGGATGGGGCACAGTGGTCTCTTTCTGTGAAGCTGTAATGCTCCAGAAAGATACCGCTGAACGGGATCGGGAGAGGGCCGATCCCGAACGTAAAGGACGTCGGCGCTGATAACAGCCGTCGAGAACGCCGCAGGCCGCCAGAGAGGGCACCTCTGGTGGCAAATTGATTGCTGCGGTAGGACATGGAATGGCCGGCCTGATTGCATTAAGATGCGATCGGGCCGCCATGCCGCGATTGAGGGGGAAATGTTCTCCCCTGGGATAGGGCCTGATTAGGCATGGTGTCAATTCGGGGTGGACCTGAAATAACATGGTCCGGGTCCTCCCCAGAGTAAGACACCTGAGGCCGGCCGTCGGGGTGGTTTTTAGTGGAATCACCACATACTCCTGGCTCATAGTCCCCGAGGAGCAGGAGATCCGAAGGGATTTTCCACCCCGTCAACAAAAAAAAAAGCCACCTGTGTCGCACCGTCCGTGCTCCGTTAGCCTCCCTCGGAAGACGCCTGTGTGAGGAAGAGGATAATGTACGCGCTTTTGGAGACGAATATTATTTCGTGCCAATAGCAGTTGAGAGCTTGGGCAATTGGGGTACAGACGCTAAGGTGTTTTTACATGAGTTAGGGCGCACGCTCGACGAAGTGACTGATGACTCCCGCTCAGGGTCGTTTATGGTGTAGAGGTTGGCCGTAGCCATTGAGCGTGGGAACGCAGCTTGCGGTTTTGGCACTTTCGCGCTGGGAGCGACCAAGGGTGGCTTATTTAATATATAGATAATTTTAGTTTTATTTACTAGGAATCAATCAGTGTATTTTATATTTGTAATTAATAAAATTTGTAATTAGTTAATGTTTTCACAAAATTATACCGGTTAAAATTGAAATTATAAATATAATAAATAATACCTTGTAATTTAAAAGGATACCGATACAGATTATATAATAGTTGAAAGAAAAGTTATTAAATGAAAAAAGCTCCTTAAGTAGGTTTACAACAACGTACAGGTTCGTGAGTTTCACTTACAAAATTATTTACAATTTGTTAATAATAAATTTGTGTTTTTTTTTTCCTATTTTGTAAATACATTGATATTTTAAAGAAGATACGTTATATTCATACTGCACGCACAAAATAGTTGTTCCGTAACCGTATATACATACACTTCTTAAAGCATTTTAGAACAAAACATACACTTAGGTACCTGTGGTATAATATTCGTTTATCTTTATTTACTTTTTTGTCGTAATTTGTTCACTTTTGGAATACACATTTATGATTTTTTTCGAATTAAATATATATATATATATATATATAGTATATAGCAATGGTCCTAATAAGGACTCGCGATTTGTGCGTTGGTAATTTAATTTGATATACGAGTAATATCATTGGGTTAATATTGTCTTAAAATCTGCATTATTATTTGATAAGAAACGATAACAATGTGTGTGGCCGATACGCTGAGTGTTGGGGGTCCGATCCCCACACGGGACAACACTTTGTGTGATCCACAAATTGTTGTTCTGAGTCTGGGTGTTCTTTGTGTCCGTTACATGTATGTTTGTAAAGTCCCCCGCGACACTGGATATGTTCCTAATGCGGTAGTTCTTTTTTTTTTAAAAGAACATTATTTTATTTATATTATACTAACTTTTGCCCGTGGCTCCGTCCGCCTGTATATCGGTTATCACGATAAAAAGTAGCCTATGTTACTCGCTGATAATGTAGCTTTCCATTGGTGAAAGAATTTTTAAATCGTTTTAGTGGTTTAAAGCGTAATAAACAAACAAACTTACTTTCACATTATACTTAATATAGGTGTGGAAGTATGGATACGTAAATGATGATCGGTATTGATTTACGTAGACTGGATACTACCATATTTGCTTTCACATTTTCCCATTAAAAATTAGATTTGTGTGGTTTTTTATGGATGAGCAAGTGTAATTTCACTCGGATAACCGCATTCACTCGGTTATCACCGGTTTTCCGGTTCGGGTGGTACCTTTCGCTCCGAGCCTTTCCCATGAAATGAATGTGTTGCAACCCTACATTGAAATATTCCCCATTGCATTATTGTTCACTTAAGAGCAATATACCTGACATACGAGGTCACGATGTCAAAGTACCCGCATATGAGATATCAGGCTACAAAGTAACGTTTCGACTGCGCGGCCACGTACTTACTGATTTTGTTTAACTAAACCTTGGTAGTGTTTATTGCTTTCATTAGTTTTGACAAATTAAGACCTTTCTTCTTGTGTCAGTTTTACTGTATAAGTTAAATTTTAAACAAGTGTACGATTGCGCGGCCATAACTTCCAAGGTGAATATTTCGTAAAATATTGATATATAACTTCATCAACATCAACAGCCTATACTAGTCCACTGCTGGACATAGGCCTCTCCTTTGAAAGGAGGTTTTGGCCTACTATACCACGCTGGCCAGACGGGTTCGTATAGGGTTTGTTTCAAGTTCTCCTTCTCTTTGCAGTGCTGTTGTCCTGCTTAGTTTGCTCCCTTAGTCGGCTCTTACGACACCCACGGGATGAATTGGGGTGGTGACAATTTGTATTCTTAATCCGTCACCACACGGACTATCCGTCACCACACGGACTGATATATAACTTATAATTCTTTTTTCGACAAATTTATTCTTGAAATTACAAAAAGAATTAGATGTCTAACCTAAGTAGGTAGTTGCTGAGATTTCCGTAGCGTAGAAATACTCCGTTTCGTTCGCGTTGCCGACTTAGACCCTGACAACTTCTTTGTTTCTACTTTGACAAATTTTTAGTTTGATCCCTTCGATTTTGACAAATTTCGAAAAAATTTTGGCTAAGTTTTTTTTTCTGTGTCGGTAACGTGGCGGAGCAATCGAAACACACGCATTACAGGATAATTGTCGATACTTAATTACGTCTTCATGGACTTTGCTATCGATAGTAAAGATAATGAGTTTGTTCTCGTAGTCGGCAGAAAATTACCTTTTACTCATATCTCAGTAAGTCATTATCACTCGCAATTCATATTTTGTTACTAAGCCATCGTGTTTGTATTGTCGACTATTTTTAAACATCGATTGGGGAATGCGCTATTATTTATCTCTTCTTCAGTGCAGAAAAAAATGGAAGCACAATTTAGAAAACTGACGTTTTTAGTGGTAAGCACTTTGGATGATATGAATTTAATACTTTTTTACCAAAATAAATTACCCTATTGTACATAGATAAGTCTATAGGTATATATATGTATATACCTACATACTATGAAACATAAGAAGACGTGACTTTGTATTTTTAGGGCGTTTATCAGTATTTACAAAAAAAAAACAAAGTTATCCAAAATGACTGATTTCGAAATTTTTATTTTTTATTTGTGAATGTATACTTTCTGTTCGGTCCCGGTCGGTGTTAGTTTAATTAATAAAGATGTAGGCGTCTTGAATACTTTAGATACCAAGATAATTTCTTTTTTCAGATTATTTGTACGCAATTACCAAGTCTAGTAAAAGCAGCTCCCAAGGAACTACCCATTGTATGGTCAACCCTAATGGATACATTGAACGACATCTCCCTTCAGGTGGCTAAAGAAGCCAAAGCTGTTGGCAATATCATGAATGTATTCTTTCAAAAAACTGGACCGTATTCTAGAGTTCTGACTTGGGATATATCGGATTTCTAACGAATATTAGACGAGCAAGAATCATTTCAACACAAAAATGTATAACTTTACATGTATAATTATTTTAATCTTGAGTAAACAGCAGTCTTAAGAATGCTCTTGTTGTAAGACGTAGCTCGTTCATACTAAATGAATTAACATAAAAATACGTTTTACAATGATTTTGAACGGCAAGCGACTTACCGCAGTCTAGCCTCACTGGATCGTCAATATACTGTCACAAGCACCTTGGTTATCGCATAGGTACTTAAAATAAATGGTCAGCGCCGATACTGGGCGTTTTAGCGACAGCAATTTACATTAACTATTTGGGCAGTAGCGTCTGAGCGAGCGGTATACAAGAAGCGTCTTTACCGACAGCGACTATACGTCGACCTTCCTGTTTGGCTGTTTTCCCATGGTAATGACGTTGGCAACAATTACGTAAATAAAATATTGACTAACGAGAATTTAATCTCAAATAAGATATTAATGAATAGTCTTAAGTCTGCACCAACGAAGTTAGCGCGAGTAGTACCGCAGAACACAATTTGTATGTACCTATTAGAGGGGCAAGTCCGCGCATCTTAAGAGGACGGGGGGCAAGACTGCACGTGTCCGCCGACGCTTTGCACCGCTTCAAGGTCAGAAGTAATGTCACTGCTTTGCTCTAAAGTACTGTTATGTACGTAATTGTTATGGTTTCTGTTATTTATTTATTTTGTTTGCGTTTGATATTTTTGTTGTACGCTTTATATGCGTGTCTCAAAATACCGAGACGAAACTCCGTATTAAAAAGGCAGGCAGAACGTTTTTAAAGTAGGTATAACACTATTTAAAAGCAGAATCACCACAAGGAGTTAAAAACAATTAGGTACCTCCGTTAAATGAACTGCGTAAGCTGGAGTGGGACTGTCCGCACTGTACAAAATATTTAAGGAAAAAAAATGTGAATTTGCTCCAATATTCCGAACGCCTGGTATAAAACATAAAAGCAGTTAGTTCCTACCAACCTTTTTGATTTTCTGCCATTATTCATATGATAAATTATTTTGTTAATTTGCCAACTGAATATTAAATATAATTCTAGAAGTCCGAAGTTGTTTCCAAAAACTTCATAATATGTATTTTCGTTTTTTGCCATAGAGAATCAATGAAAAAAATAGTAGAGAGTCGATGCTATGCGAAGCAATTTTAGCGACGGAGCAAGGTCTTTAAAAAATAGGTCTGAATATTTAAAAAAATATATTTGATAATGACTTAAAGTATAACTACACTGAAGACCAGCAGGTTTAGAAAAGAAACAATAAAATAAAAAGTAATTCAAACTAAAGAAACATTTACGTGAACACTACATAAAGTAAAAATTATACAACATACAAATTAAACAGATGCATTATAATGAACACTGTATGCCTTGATAGCCCTACAGCGAGTAGCGTCAAGAATACAATAAAAAAAAATTCATTATTCTCAAAACTAAACCAACATTTTGTTTAGGAAATTCGTTTGAACTATTTTTTTTATGGAATATGGGTCAAATGAGCAGACGGATCACCTGATAGAAAGCGACCACCGCCGCTCATGAACGCCTGCAACTCAGGAATCACAAGCGCGTGCCAGCCTTTGAGGAAGGAGTACGCTCTTTTCTTGAAGGTTTGAAGGTTGTATCGATCCGGAATTACCGCAGCCGAATTTAAGAATGATTGAAATTCACCAATCTCTTAATAATAATAAAATGTAGAATTTATCTTGTATAACTATTTAATGATTGTACAATCAAATAATGTACTATGTACATTTACAAACCTGTATCTAATTTTATATTTACACACTGATTAGAGTTCATTGTTGAATAACTAAAGAAATCTTAGAAATATTTATTGATGTATATATGAGCTATGAACTATTTTGTTTAAAAAAATGTGTTTACCGAATAAAAAAGAGTTTTGGAATAGATTTCATAACAAGTATATATTCAGTTTTTATTAGAAGACTCCCTTGGGCTAGTCGAACGCAGTTTTTGTGTTCATTCTGTCTTCACCTATTTCCTTGCTTTTCTGTGGGTCTTGTCCATATCAGCAAAGAAAAAATCCTAGTATACAAAGGCGCTATATACAAAGCATGTACATAACCAGTTTTGAATTATTTATTGATTCGAATGTTATATCACTTGGTGATATTATTCGAGATATTGGTGCTAATTCTAATAATTTGTTCGACAACTCTCTAAACTAAAAATTAGTTTAGTCCTGTCAAGTACTACGTTTCCAGAATACGAACGATATTTGGCAGGACTGAACCATTTTTTTGTGATTTTTAAATTGCCGTTGTGTAATTTAACGCTAAAAGCGAGTTTTTTCGGGGACAAACGAGCAGATAAGTTACTTGACGGTAAGTGACTACCGCCGCTTATAGACATCTGTAACTCAAGAGACAAGTGCGTTGTCGAGATTTGTGCCCCATTTCAGAGGCATATTTGGGGTTTGAGCCTCTTACAACCTCACTCTGTCGGTGAACAGCAATAAAATACCAACACAAATACCACATACAAAATATCGAAAGTTATTTTTTTACTGTCACCTTTACGTGTCACTTCATCGCTACTATTGTACCACTGACACTAAATAGCACCACCACACAAGAGTGACGCAGTTAACGCCAATATCATTGTTTCCCACGTTTGCCGGGTGGCTTCTGGAGCTGGAAGCCACTTGTGTTATCAGTTTGAGAGATCCCAAAGCCACTTGTGTTCAATGATGTGTTGAAACTTGATTGGGGTTGTGGCTGCCAGGATGGACCTGTTAGATAGAGGTAGATTATTTACATGGTGTCAAGGTATAAGTGTATAATTGTTTAAGAAAAAAACTATTTGTGAACTTAAAAGTAAATGCCATCTTTACTAAGCCAGATCTCTAACATCTTAGCTTAATGATGTTGGATTATTGAATTGTCATTCAAACTAAATATTATACATACTTTTATTTCGATATGATTAGAAGTAGGTTAAAATTTACTTCAAAGGTATTTTACAGACACATAATGTTGTTTTATTTATTTTTTGTTTCTGCATATTTTGTTTTCATTGATATACAATTTTAAGAGCAAATTTTTGGTTATTGAAATATTGATTTTATGAACGAAGTCATTTATATTAGATAAATACATATTATAGATGTTTAAATATATGTATATTACCAAACATAACATATAAAATATTTGTGGATTCTTTTGCTTACGAATAGAAAAAATATTTATGACGTACTTTTGTTGTTAATGTGTACACAACATAATTATGAAAATGTAAAAAAAAGTGTTTTCACCACACTCCGACATGTGCCCTCAACGTGAAAATATTTTTAGTGTTGTTTTACTCTATGAGAGTAGATAAAAAAAAAACTGTGACAGTAATGACTTTTGTTACCTGTGGTGTCGGCTGTTGGGAACGGCGATAGAGCACTTCCTACGTAAGTGAACGGTGTTGGTCCAGCTAAATGTTGCAAATTGCCTGCAAATATAATTGTATAGATAGAACATTCTTTATTTTACACTATTAATAACATATAGTTACATCTTATCTTACAAATCGGCGTATAACCCACTATCAGACCGCCTTTAGGTAATTAGAAAGATTTAATAAAATCATATTAGTTGAAGCCATACGACTGAGGACATAGGCAAATATTAAAAATATGTATAATGTGTACAATGACTTCTCTTGCACAATCCGTGTTGTGACAGATAAAGAATACGGAGTGGCACTATTGATCTCGTAGGTGTCGTAAGAACCGACTAAGGGAGCAAACTACGCAAAACAATAGCACTGTAAAGAGAAGGAAACCTTGAAACAAACTATACCAACCCGTATGGCCAGAGTGGTATAGTAGGCAAAAACCTGCTTCCTAAGAAGAGGCCTATGTCTAGCAGAGGACTGTTAAAGGTACTGAGGTAACTCAGGGACTTGCACTACTCTACTAGGTTTCTAACTTGTTAAATCACAGAAGCAATGAGTTGCACTATAAGCTGGAGACTGCCCATGTAATGAATATTTTACACCTGCGATTATTCTATCTCATGTATGCATATAAAGTATCGTAAAGGGGTAAATAGTTTGATACAAATTTAAACCACAGTTAATTTAAAAAATATATAAAATGACTCGATGAAATAATGTGTCAACATCTGGTGAATTACCTAGCGCAGCCCTGGGGTCGGACAGCACGGCGCTGTTGTGGCTAAGGTCAGGGACAGTGCCCGACTTCAGTTTCTTTCTATTGCCCTCCGCATCCCGCAGTATTTGGTCTAAGCTTGTAGTCGCTGAAAACATTTAATTAACATTATAGATTATCTACGAGTCATTTTTTTAGTGATTACTGAATATCAATGTAATATATAAATAATAAAACACTTGTTAATTGGTAAGCGCATTAATTAAAAACGGCTGTACTTTAATAGTCCATAAGGTTTGTATAGTAAAATATATACATTCTACTTTAACCCCTTGAATCCCGCGGACATGAATTCACGCCAACGAAAAAGTACCGTTGATTCCCGCGACATGAATTCATGTCCTAGTGTCGCGCGTCAAATAGTATCGGTTTTTATGACATTACGATTTCTTTTTGACTTTGTCAACTCGACTAACTGATGCATAGAAGAACAATCTTGCAATTAACACTTTCAATTCACTATTTGTAATAGAAAACAAAGACGATATTTGACATTTCATTTGCCGGCAATTCGTGGAGAGTTGTGTGTAAAAGACGCGTGAGATTTTGTGTTTTGGTGTTGTTTTTTCTGATATAATCGGTAAGTAATGTTCATTTATTATTAGTACATATTGTTTTAGACTGATATTACTCACAACATAAGTATTTTTTATGATTCAAGTTATAAAAATCGAACAAACAAAAAATCCTTCGTCTAATCATTGTTGTTAGTTTGGATTTCCAATAAGATAAAAAGAGTGTATTTCTTGTTGGAATACGATTGAAAATACTTATCTTATAGTAAAAATCTTCTAGAAGCTATTTTGATCAGTAGTTTTTTATATAAATCTGTACCTTTCGTTATTTTCTTAGAAAACGGTGCAAAGTATCAAAATCTCACGCACACATTTGCATCGTTCTTATATGTGTGCGTGCACTCAAAAATAGCCACTGGTCTAACTATTACACAAGATGTTCTTTTTTTGTTCGACTGGTACTTTTTTTCATACCGCATTGTACATTGACATTATTTATTTGAATGTTGTATACTAATAATAGTTTATTACAAAGAACCCGTACAAATACTAAACTACACATCCTATCTTATCGTGTTAGGGCTCGTTGGATTCGTCATGTCAAGGATTGTCTCCCTAGATGGTATCCAGGGTCTGATGATGGAGTCAGCAGGTGATGGGACGGAACTCCTAAGGTACACATCCTATCTTATCGTGTTAGGGCTCGTTGGATTCGTCATGTCAAGGATTGTCTCCCTAGATGGTATCCAGGGTCTGATGATGTAGTCAGCAGGTGATGGGACGGAACTCCTAAGGTACACATCCTATCTTATCGTGTTAGGGCTCGTTGGATTCGTCATGTCAAGGATTGTCTCCCTAGATGGTATCCAGGGTCTGATGATGGAGTCAGCAGGTGATGGGACGGAACTCCTAAGGTTCACATCCTATCTTATCGTGTTAGGGCTCGTTGGATTCGTCATGTCAAGGATTGTCTCCCTAGATGGTATCCAGGGTCTGATGATGGAGTCAGCAGGTGATGGGACGGAACTCCTAAGTCACACATCCTATCGTATCGTGTTAGGGCTCGTTGGATTCGTCATGTCAAGGATTGTCTCCCTAGATGGTATCCAGGGTCTGATGATGGAGTCAGCAGGTGATGGGACGGAACTCCTAAGTCACACATCCTATCGTATCGTGTTAGGGCTCGTTAGATTTGTCGTGCCAAGAGCTTTCTCATAATTTTATTGAGTTTATGCTTGAAGCTGGACATTGTCCTTTGTCAAGCAGTGAACGCATTCCAGATGAGATAATGCATTATTTAACTAATTTGTTGTTTTTTTTTTTTCATCTCAAGAAAAATGGCTGACAACCAACCAGAACCGAGTGGATCAGGCCGACGCCTTCTCCCGCACCCCGTATCACTTGATGGGACGGCAGGGGTAGAAGATGCGACGATTTGTGTAAGTACACATGAAAACCAAAGTGTGTGTTTCATATTTCTGTTTAACTATTGTACCCTAATTTGCTTCAATATTCTTTTTAGCCCTGGAGAACCGATGAGACGCCAAATCGCAAGCGGTCGTCGGCGGGTACCGTATTTGAGGGGTCCCCAAAACGTCGTCGCACCATACAGCTCAGAGATGAAAACATAATTAATCTACTCTACGACTCTGGGAGCGACGAAGGGGATGACTTTGAGGATGGCAATGACGAAGACGAGGATCTTGACGTCATCAACTTTATGGGCCTCCGTCAATATACCCGCCAAATGCGAAACCGCATCGTGGTGACGGATCCAGAGGATGGATGGATTCAGAAAAATGATGCAAATGTGGAGAATGGCCACGATGTAAGTATGAATGAGAGAATGATCAATGTGCAAGTAGAATGTGAGCGGATGGATGAAGAAGTGATTCATGAAAATGTGGATGTGGTGCATGAAAGTGATGAGAATACAAGAGGAAGGGCTGGAAGTCATGAAAGGGAAAGTGGTGAAAGGTTTGAAAGTAGCGAAAGGTCTGATAGGTATGAAAGGGCGGAGCAAGGGCGGGCACGCATGAATCCGACTTTTTCTTGGTCGGATGAATTTTCAACTTTTAACGCCCAGAAAGAGACGTATACACGCGATCCCGGTCCAGCATTTTCGTCCCATGATCCCGCGGAATATTTCTACCAAGTCTGGGATAGCGAGTTCATGGAGCTGGTGGTTAGAGAGACTAATTTATATGCATGGCAAATTATCTCACAATTTTCCGACCCTGATCTCGATGCCGAGATTCCAAAGTACTTGGAATCTTGGACCGAGATCACGGTTGAGGAACTATATAGATACTTCGCCGTGCTAATATTGATGTCTTTCTGCCTCCGCTCCAATATTCGCGAGTACTGGGAGACGGGGATAATGGGCATGCCAGAGTTCCGCGAGATTATGGGGCGGAACAGGTTCCAACTGATCAGCAAATTTTTGCATTTTACTTCGAATGAAAGTTTGCTGACCAGTGGGCATCTCAGAAAGATTGAAAAAGTTGCACCAGTTGTGGCACATTGCAATAAAAAATTCAAAGACTTATACACTCCTGCACAACATCTTAGCTTAGACGAGTCCTTACTGTTATGGAAGGGCCGTCTAAGCTGGAAGCAGTGTATTAGGTCGAAAGCTGCAAGATTTGGCATCAAATCTTTCGAGCTTTGCGAGGCGGAGACTGGGTACCTCCTCCAATACCGTCTGTACACCGGGAAGAGTACAGACCAATATCCAGATCCCATACATGGGTTTCAAGACCACACAGCTAAGATTGTCTTGGACCTCATCGATGGGTATTTAGATGTTGGTCATGTACTTGTCATGGACAATTGGTATAACCAATTGTTCATGACTAGGTACCTCAAATCCCGGTGTACGGACGTATTGGGGACTTTGAACCGTCGGCGTAATGGCATACCACCAGCTGTGAAGGATATGATGCCAAATGTGCCGCGAGGAACTACGGTATATAGACATTCCGGTGACATCAGTTTAGTTTCTTGGAAGGATGTGAAGGTGGTCACCGTAATCTCTACATACCATATACCCGAGATGGTTCCGGGGAGACGCGCGGGACAGGCGATCATGAAGCCGGCGGCAGTAACCGAGTACAACAAGTACATGGGGGGTGTAGATCTCAAGGATCAGAAACTTTCAATGTTTCTGATCGAACGAAAACGAAACCAGAAATGGTATATCAAAGTGTTTAGAAGGCTGTTTAACACCAGCCTTCTAAACACTTACATAATGTACACCAAAAACCCCATGTACCACGTGTACTCCCACCGCCAATTTCGGCGAATGGTCGTCCATGGGCTTTTGAGCCGGTACCCTCGCGTATCTTCAGGACCACACAGAGCACCGAGCACACCGCAATTGCTTCAACGTCTTGAACCAGGACAACACTTCCCTGTCCACACGGAGCTTGCCTCACGGACCCAAAAGGCGAAACACAAGCAATTACGTTGTGCTCGGTGCGCTGCTCAAAATCGACGCGTTTGTGTCACACTGATGTGCAAAGTGTGCAAGGTAGCGTTGTGTGTAGGTGCATGTTGGGAAGAATACCACACATTGGTAAATTTGTGAGTGATTGTTTGAGCGTGTAGAACGGAGATAAAAGTTGTTTGCATCATTTCTCTAGCTAATACAATTTTAATATATTTTTATTCTTTTTTATATTTCAATATATTTTTTATTTATACCATAAGGTTTTTTATTGTACCAACATATGTTTTAGTACCTCCTTACCATTTCCACTGCATGCACTCACTTTTTTCTCTCACAAAACTTAGTTTAGCGTCAGCGCTTGGTCGACCGCCGTGCGGGTGCTACTTAGATTTTTCCATGACAGTAAAATATTTCTCCATACTAAAAACCCATGTCCTTCCTTATCTAATAAAAATAAATTTAGTAGACGTAAACTATCCCCTTTCCACCTACCGAACATACTGACATACTTTTGCATTTATAATAAGAGTAGAAATAATATTCCCTTATTTTACCATTTGATAAAACAATAAAAAACACTACACCTGAATAAATATTATGAAAGTCAAACAAACACACAACACCAAAAAACATCACACACAGCACCATCACCGATTCGAACAAACAATAGGTAACCATTTTACTATCAATCAAATATCACGTGATCATTTCACTATAAATTACATATTATTTTCAAAAATAGAACACGCTGTTTATGACAGTGTGTTTACACGAAATTTGACCTTGAACTACATCGCTGCGTCGCGTCTCATTGTATAAAAACGAATACTTCGTAAACGTTTTGTGATAAGCTTTTGTATAATAAGTGTATATGTATTTTAGTTCAATAAGTTTATAATTTCTTATTCTAATTGAGAAATGTATTAGTTGACCAAAGTAAAACGTTTATCATACATAAATTCGATCAAAACCAAACCCATAAGCTTTTTATGAAAATATACACCGTTTGTGATGTTTAGTCGTATTATGAAAAATCTATTGCTCTGACAGATATGTAAATCATAATCAACTATTTTTGAATGTTGAGTCTATATGATGGTATAAAAAAAAATACAAATATGCATTTATTACATTCACAAAAATGTTTTGAAAATGAGCTCTCGCCGCGCGCGAAATTTGTTTCTAGTCGAATTTTTACTATATTTTTGCAAGTAAAAAAGCGAATTCCTATAATGTATACATGCATTTTTTTTTCTGTTTAGTAAAGAGTATATTTATAACAACGTAAAAAAGTATAAAAACTATACTAAAACTCTAATGTATGTCATCATAAAACAGATTTATTGTCAACAAAGCCGTTTTTTTTACATTACTTCGAAACAAAAGGCCGTAAAAAACTAAATAAACATTTAAATGTTATTGTTTTCATTTAGTCTTATTGATCATCTCACTAGCTTTTGAGAACAATAACGAGACTGTACTTACAACATTAACAAAACCTTGAAATACGGTCTCAAGTGCAACGGCGCGCTGATGCGCCAATTACGTTTACGAGCGCGGGACTTAGCGAAAACGCGCTTTTGAGACGCCCGGTACCTCAAGGGTTAATAAATAAACAAAAAAACTTGATTTTATAACAAAGTATTAAGCAATTATGTATACATACAGGAGTTGACGCAATATTTGCCCGATGTTTTGATCCTTTTGCAATTGAAAATTATTTAATATCGTTAGAACAAACAATTAAAATTCCGTCAGGACAAGAGCTGTCGCGTCAGATAGTGCTTCATCAAGTCCGTGTAGTTACGGATTAAGAATACGGAATGTCACTACCCCAATTCAATCCGTAGGTGTCGTAAAAGCCGACTAAGGGCGCAAAACAACGCAGGACACCAGCACTGCAAAAAGAAGGAAAACTTGACACAAACCCTATACCAACCCGTCTGGCCAGAGTGGTATAGTAGGCCAGAACCTCTTTTCTAAGGAGAGGCCTATGTCCAGCAGTGGACTATTACAAGATAGTACTTATATAATAAAAATTAGAAGGTTAACTTACGATACGGCGCATCGAACACATTTGTGGGGTCCTTGAGTATATACTTGCGCAAATTAAGATATTGCTCTTTCTGAGCCTCAACTTGCGTGTGTACGGCTTGTAGGCGGCCTGCTAATGCGACTAGTGACTCGTGCATCCGTCTTATGCCTAATGTTAATTCTGAAAATGGATTAATTAAGTCCATTTATGATACATCAGACAAAACCTGTAACTAAATATAAAATACATACATGTATGTACAGAAGGGTTTGGTTTCGAATGGTCACATAGCTGTGATTATTTCTTCACAATAGGCTTGTGTCCAGTAATAACAAATTGCTACGTTTATAGTTTAAAATATAAATGAAGAGACAGATATAAGAAAAAAAAACAGTCTGTTTCTCATAAAAGTTAAAGATTATTAATATTTTAATAAAATATACTCGTACAAAATAGGCATTAAGGCACGTGACAGCTAACACCAATCAGAAAGTGTTACGTCACGCCACGCAAAACATCATTCTTGTTGTTGACGTTTTCATAAAACAGAGCAGGTACTCCTTTTCCTTATCCATTTTTAAAAACAGTTGACACTGGACACAGATGTAAACTGTTTTATTTCGCAGACTGTGCTATCATTCAAGACGCAAGACGAAGGAAATTTAAATTGTTTTTGTTTTTAATACAAAATACGTAATGTAAATATTGCTTATTCTTTAAAATATAGGTTTTTTGGGATAAAATAGAATATAATTAACCAAGTTTTCAAATTGAATCAACTAGCCCATTATACAGATGTAATAGACACATAACTTACTGGTACTTAAATATACACATTACTTATTCTTTAAACGCATAAATATAACCAAAATAGAAAGAAGAAATTCTTTTCGATGAGTTTACAGGGCAGTCTTGTGTAGCTGTACTACTGAATGGAGTCGATACATATTTTTATTTTAGGCACAGGTTACCCCTCAGGCCAGTATTTCTAGTGGTTAGTTATCTAAGTGATGAGCTAGGGTTTTAACAAGACCAATTAATATATGATGAGCACATTTATTTAATATTTTATTAGTTATTGTCCAGTGTCCCTGTACACCACACTAATTATGGTAAGAATGCTGTTCTCACTCGCTTACCTAGCTGTTATAATGATAATTTTGATGACATTGACATCTTCCACCTCTCACTACTTGTAAATCTGCATTAAGATTGTTCTCTATGTTATTTTCTGTCAGAAAACTCTCTCCGCACAATATACCTAAATTAGTTTATTTTTTATGGTATAAGGGGGCAAACGAGCAGACGGGTCACCTGATAATAAGCAACTACCGCCGCCCATGGACAGTGGACAAGTGCGTTGTTGCCCTTGGAGTCCCTCCCACTCGAGTCAGCGGGGAGGGGGGATTTGGGCTTCGGTAACCTCACTCATTCAGTGAAAGGCAACAAAAGAATTGCTTAAAACCGGTTTACTGTGAGGCCGTGGTATCACTCCGGCCGAGCCGGCCCATTCGTGCCGAAGCATTTCTCTCCTACTTAATAGTAATACGAAATAGTATTGGTGCACGCCATTTTACTTATCGGTAATTCATTGCTATCTTTAACTTTACAAATGCGATATGTAACATAGCTGTTAAGTTTCTAATATTTTTTAAATATGTATGTATTTAGAAAAATTTAAGTATGTTTATCAGCAGTTTGTTACCATAGCACAAGCTCAGGCTAGGTTGGGATCAGATGGGTGTGATGAGATGTGAAAAGTTATTATTATTTGTAGTGGTTTCGAGTGTAATATGTCTATAATATGTATCAGCAGTCTGCCTAATTTGGTATCAGATGATTTTTTGTGAGGAATTTCAAATCGTTATTGTAATGAAACGTTAAGTTACGCATAAAAATGTAGGTGTTACCTTGTTCCGTAAGCAGTTTCGGAGATGATTGCATTTGTTTGTCAGCAACTTCCATCTGTCTTCTGAACGTAATAAGCTGCTGTTCCAATTCCGATATCAACTCTTTGACATAGTGAGGTGGAGCCGTGCCTTCTAGTTCTAGACCTAGAAACGTAGGTAAAATATAAGTTGAAATCGACGAGTGCGTTAAGGCAATTTTCATTCAGAACAAATAATGCGATGGGCATGATCATTTGATCTGCGTTTGGATGTTATTTATTTATAATATAAACGTGTTTACAAATATTTAAGTATGTTAAAAGCGGGCCGGTTACTATAGCACAGGTTCGTTGCCGTGTGTAAGATGGTGAAGATATAGATACTAATTTTTCAACATGGAATGTCGAAAATGTCTCACGTGGATCACGGTATCGAATATAGAGTGGCGAAGCGTACCGGGGGCGGTGTAGTCCCTGCTGGCGGCCTCTGCGGCGGCCAGCGCGGCGGCGGCGGCGGCCCGCAGGCGCCGCGAGTGCGCGCGGCCCCGCGCCACGTCCCCGCACAGCGCGCCCGTCGCGCGCAGCGTCGCGTCCGCCTCGCGCGACACCTGCACCACGGTACAACAACTGTCAGTGGATGCGATACCCGCAGTGAGAGACGGATACCCGTTTCATTCATTAACCCCTCATGTTAGCCAGCCGACCACAGAGCTCGACTAGAAGAGATGGAGGCATATATCTATTGTCCATATCTCTCGTTACCTATGTTGCAAAATAAAGGCTTTCGTTCTATGCTTATTTTATATTTTTGTCAACTACCAAATAATACCGCACTACACGTTTGACTGCACAGATGGCGCAGTGGTTTAAGTGGTCGCCACGCCGCTTCCTACTGCGCCGAGTGTTGTGGGTCCGATCCCCACATGGGACGACACTTTGTGTGATCCACGGGTTGTTGTTCTGAGTCTGGGTGTTCTTTGTGTCCGTTTCATGTATGTTTGTAAAGTCCCCCGCGACACAGGATATATTCCTAATGCGGGAGTTGTCTTTTTTAAAATAAATATAAAATAAAAAATAAATACAAATTCCAAGGGAGGGTGTACACCCCCTCCTCCGAAATACTTTACTTACATTTTTTTGAATTTTATTGTGTAAAATATTATTTAATTCTCTAGTTTTAATTTTTAGTTTTGAATGAGTAGCCGCAATGAAGCAGAAGCTCTATATGGTCCAACAAAGTTCATTTATTACGTTGCAATGCATATACGAACGAAACAAACTTCGACATCTTAAAACTGGTGTAGACTTACACAACAGAGTGAGTAGTTAAAAAATCAATCAAATGTTTTAATTTCGTTTTCCTCGCATATTTTTGAAGTAAATTTATTTACGCACACTTGACATGTTACAAAAAGTGTACTCAGGCGAGGCGAACGGAAGTTGAGAGGGAGATATAAATTAGTGAAGATAGAGAGAGAATTACGTTTCGTATATTACTGTAGGGGCAAGAGAGAGAGGTGCGAGCACACATTTTCTTTCTCTCTTTTTTAAGTTTCAAGAAGTTTTACTTCAACCGTCTTCGTTTTCGGAAGAGTTTCCTGAGTCGCACTGGCCGTGGTCAACAACTAAGCTTTGTAATACCTATTTAATGTTAAAATTAGTCATCAAGTATTTTAATAACTCACCTTGTGTAGAGGCTTTATTGATACTCGCATGACTTCCGAACTCAAAGACTTCTGTTTCTTAACAAACTCTTTGAACGAGTCCACTGTAGTTGATATTTCATTGGGCAATTTATTTTGTTTTGGAGGCTCACCTTAAAAACAAGGAGATTTATTACCAACAGTTTACAATAAAAAAGATAGTCTTACAGTCGCACATGATGTATAACATCTGAGGTCCTAGTGTGATTTTTAGGGTTCCGTACCTCAAAAGGCAAAAAAAAACGGGTCATGTACGAGTCGAATTAGTGCGTCGAGGATTCCGTACCTACCCAGATTTTACGTAGATTTTTGCGAAAATTTGTAAGTACCAAAATTTATCTTAATTTTCAACTTTTTTTATTTTTTGGAATTATTCCTTTATTTTGCCCATATCTTTTTATCGTGTTGACTCAGGACCTTGATTTTTATACACCTAATAGGGACCATAGACCTCAGTATCTGGTATAAATTTCAACTTGCAAGGTCTACCCGTTCCTGAGAAAATCGGTGGTGTCAAACGATTCGATCTTAATCGAGTTTATTTAATAAACTAACACTAAGCCCTCTAACATCTCACCTACCAACTGAAGGCCAACAACGCGCGTTTATTGGTCAAATCATATTTCGCTTGATGAGATGAGACGAGACAATGAGAAAAACTAGATCGCATTCACTCCTACAGACTGCAGGAAAGTGAAAGATATTATTTTATTTTAAAACAGTTACAGAAACTGACAACAGATAATAGCATTTTAACATACATATTATGAACCTGACATCCTATTACATATATACACATCATTTAAAAGTTAACATTCTAATAACATTCTAAAGGTGATAGCAGATAAGTATGATTGAATGGATGAAAAATGTTATATAAATCTTGGTTGAATAGTAACTGTTTTCTTTTCATTTGTTTTCCTTTTCCTAAAATTGCCTAGTATAAATTAATTATACCAAGAAATACCAATTATACCAAGAAGTACCAATACCAAATATAAAGTAATTATACCAAGAAACCAATAAAAAAACCAAGACTGAAATAAAGTATTATTGTAAAAAAATAGAGATTAGAAACAGTAATGTTGTTGCACATCAGGACTGAAAAATGAAAAGAGGCCAACAGCATCTTTGGGTAAATATTCCTTCTGTTTAATTCTTAATTCAATTGTGCCACTATTCTTTTGATGAAACTTAATTCATTATTGGCAATTGTTATATTGGGTATATTTTGTATACATTTTATATAAGTGTTATTTTGTGTAATGTGGAATATGGTGTTAAAGAAATAATTTAAAAAAAGTGAATAAAGCTTACTTTTGGCATTGGCTGTAGTGTTTGCTGCCCCAATACCACTTGCTGATGTGGCAACTCCGCCTAAACCAAAACTTTGTGTTGCTGTAAAAAAATAAATTAATTAAAAACCTAAAAAGTTAAATTTTCAAATTTGATCTGTATAGTACTATTGTTTTTGAATACTCTTGCATATTTCTTTCTTCCATATTTTTTATTAATAGTAACACAAGTTAAAGTTTTACACTAAAATAATCACTTGGATCACCACAATGATCCAAGAATGGCAAGACGTGATAGTCAGACAGCTATTTATTCTATAGTGAAAGATTTGGTTTTCCAGGATAATAGTGTTAATAGCACTTGGATCATTGTGGTATTAAAGTATTGTGTGTTTAACTTGACTTTATGACGAAAACACTAATTTGAAATAAATGATCAGTCTTGTTCCACCATCGTCATATGTTGGTTTTACTGTAATAAGTATAAAAGGGTGTTAACCCACCATAATCTCTCTCTTTTAATTGTAGTCTTATTACTGTTTTCGTAGCGAATAAATAAATAATTATTATTAATATTAAGATCATAAGTTGAATTCAATAAAAAGTAGGTTACCTGAAATGGAAGGTTGTGCGCCAGTGACTGATGTTGTACCCAACTTCAGACCTAGATAAAAAAAAAATATCACTCCAAGAACTTTTTTACGTTTGGATTCTAGAACCCTGTGCTTAGTCTGTGATAAGATAATGCCATATGTTATTCTCCAGAATATTATATTTTACTAAAAAATTTTAATAGTAAGGGAGTAATTTATTTTCATAGACTACAGTCTGATGTAAATCCAAATGAAATTTTAAACTTAAGGCTTTTGGGTAGACCACTATTGAATGTCAACCAGTGTATGAGACACTTCCAGCAGATCAACAATAATCAACAGGCCTCTTAGAAATTATCTATAAAACAGCAAATTCCCTTTAAATAAATATATATTAAAAAACGTCGGAGGGAATGGAAGTAAGAATGGGTAAAGAAATTGGTTCTGTAGAACCAATAGATGATGATGATACTGACATTACTGTATTAAAAACTAAAGGGAATATTATTGTTTGTTACATACAAACTACACATACGTCATATAGGTATTTCATAAACTTCACAATTTATTACTTTACAATATAATTGTAATTTTAAATAAGGATTTTATGAGTGCTAGATGTTTCTAAATTAAATTAAAAAAAATAAGTAGAAATTCTGGAAACTGCAACTAGCAACACTTTTATATGCTTCTAGGTTCATTCTGATTGCTTACTCTATGGCTAAATAATTGTTTATGTTTATACAATGTTTGTAACAGTACGCTATATGTGTATGTAAATATTTTATGCATAAAATTATCTCACCACAAGTGGGTGTGATGACAGGATAACAGTCTCTTTTACAATTTAATTGTTTATATCCACTATTAAGTTCACATTGTATGGGACTGAGTTCGAAATTTGGCTTGGCACTGGTTGTTGGTGTCAACATTTGAAAGGTCTGGGTTACCGGTATATGGGGAGTTCGAAATGGTGATGAACTTGGATAAGGGAACATAGTGTACTGAAAAATATATACAAAAAATAAATTAGCATGCATTTTTTCATTTAAAATCAAATAAGTATTTAGTCAAGCAGAAAACTAATTTTTACGCAAACACACACCTTTCCGGTGTTTTCAACTGAATTTGCCTCGCGTCTCATTGTTTATACCGAAGTTGGGTGACCACATAATAAGAAGAATCTGCTGTTGGTTGTATGACTTTTTTTTTTTAAATCCGTACTAATATCATAAATATAATTTAGGATATAGAATACAACTATTTACATTCATCGTCGCTATAAATTTAATCCATACTAATGCGAAAATGTGTCTTAGGTTCAGCGGTTTAAGCGGATTGAGGTAACAGACAGACCTGTTACCTCAATCCGCTTAAACCGCTGAACCGATTTAGACGAAATTTGGTATAGAGATAGTCCGAGTCCCGGGAAAGTACATTGGGCAGTTTTTAACCCAGATATCATACTTTAAGGGGGTCAAAAGGGGGGTGGAAGTTTATATGAGGAATCAAGAACTGGAGATACTTTGATTCTTGAGGAAAGAGTGAGGAAGACTCAAAGGGAGGAAACATACTTGTGACTCTTCGAGTTGCAGGTGTCTATGGGCGATGGTAGTCACTTACCATCAGACGACCTGTCTGCTTATTTGCCCCTTTAAAATGCCATACCATAATTAGTTTACAGATAAATATTTATATTCTACATTTGGGATAGAATACAATGTTATGTATTACTAACATTCATTATTTTATGATTTTATACATTTTACTACAAGTCAAAAATGTATACTTACCAAAGCTGCTAGATGTGGTAGCAGTGCTAGTAGAACCAAAGTTGCTAAACCCTGTGCTCTGTGTACTTGAAGTACCAAACCCGAATCCACCTCCAAGGCCTGGAGCGGCTGAAGTAGCAGGGGCTCCAAATGACAGACCTATAATAAAAGATCAATTTAATAAAAACACATTTTTAAACAGATCTAAAATAATAAAAAAACGAGTGTGCTTTAGACCATATGACTGACGTAAAACTTCTTGGCTATGAGGGAAAGAAAGAAAGAAAATGTGTGCTCGCACCTCTCTCTCTTGCCCCTACAGTAATATACATAATAATATACATAAAGGTAACTCTCTCTCTTCTATCTTCACGAACTTATATCTCCCTCTAAACTTCCGTTCGCCTCACCCGATCACGATTTTCGTAACACCCTCGTCACGCATTAACCAGTTTACTCCCCAAGTCAAGCGTGCGTAAAGAACTTTTACTTCAAAAAGGTAAATCTAACAATTAAGCTGCAACTTTTAGATATAACGTGCACAAGTGACTTTTGTCACTATGACTGTTTTGTCGCGCACGTCCGGTCTTTCTCTATCTTGTCAGATCGTAACATACACTTATCATAATAAATATCCATAGACTAGCACTATACGAAAGTGATAACAGCATTTCATAGGTATGCTTATGCTTCAATTAGGTAGCACTCTTTAAATATTATTTTATTATATTCTTACAGGAAAACTTACAGCTCATTATTTTAAGTAAAAAACATAGTAGCAAAAGGGCAATTATAAGGTTTCACACATGAGTAGTTCTATAATATTGCTAATTCTGTTGTTCGAAAACTCTCTAAACTAAAAATCACTAAAAATTACTTTAGTCCAGTCAACTACTATGTTTTCAGAATACGAAACGTTTATTAACAGGACGAAACAAATTTTTAGTGATTTTTAGTTTAGTTCAGAGAGTTTTTGAGTTGCTAATTCTGTTGTTCTAACACTCTAAATAACTATTAAATTTAGGCAGCGACGTGTTATGTACATGTAATTCTATTTTTTTTTAGAAGAATTATTCTTCGTAGGTATGCAGTGGATATGAATATGCCAACCTTGCTAACCAACTTAGTATCATCAGCTTAACCTTGTGGATGGTTTTTCTATTTTGATTATTTTCCTTTTAATACTTTTAACATAAGAATACCTTTTATTATAAATATTTGTAAACTAGCTTTTGTCTGTGTAAATGTCGGTTATCATGGTAAAAAGTAGAATGTCTTTAAACAAGAATCAAAGTATCTTCATACAAAATTTCATCTAAATAGGTTTAGCGATTATTAAGCAAGCTAAGTCAAGCAAATAGTAAAAAAACCTTGTTCAAATAAGATTACCTGTTGCAGCTGTTGAAGTATTGGAGCCTGCACCAAAATTCAGTCCTCCCGTACCTAGGCCTGTGGCGCCAAATGCTGGAGTAGTTGTAGCACCAAATGTCGGAGCTGCACTAGCACCTAATGCCGGGGTGGTTGATGCTCCTGTGGTAATCAATTTATGTGACTAGTTTGCATAGATCACTTCTAAAGTTGCAACCACTTCAGAAGTGATCAAAGTGGGGACTGGTATGTTAAAAAAAAACAGGATAGTTTTTTTTTAACATACCAGTCCCCACTTTGATCTAGACCTCTTCTGTTGTCCTAATAAGAATGTCACCTAATCATGTTTCATGATATATCATTATTAATCCAAATTTATTATATTAATAACTAATCTGACTTAAACCAGTATGAATCTTCATGGAGGCCTCCTTAAGCTGCTTTCATTGTACTTTGTCACGAGCTACTCTCCACAAGATAGAGCCTATTGTAGATTAACTCTTAGGACATCGCGGCGCGCGGATGACCTATGACCCGTTACTGTCGCGCCCTTGAACTAGTGACCCAGACACAGCTGAGCGAAGTCATTATTACCTCAATATTTACGTTATTTTATAATTACATATATTCAATGAAATAAACATATTTGGAATCCCTGATATATATTCTTCTAAATGTTGTGACGGTGACGCGTCAGAGGTTAACTCATTATTATCCACTATTGTTACTAAACAGTCAACCATTGTGCTCCACTTACATTGATTTTGCCTTATATTTACTTACATTGAATTCAACTGTAAGACAATACCTTTGAATAGTTAAATCAATGTGTGAAGAGTACCCTTTTAAGCAAATTGACGAATGTAGAACTCAAAGTTTACAGTGTAAACTGCAGAAAGCGTTGTTTTAAACAATATACTAAAAATTATTTAGAAAATGGCTACAATAAACTACAATCTCCAAGTATAGACACAATAAGACCTTTTCTTTTTATTTAAAAAGACTACTGCAGCATTAAGAATATATCCTGTGTCGTGGGGGACTTTACAAACATACATGAAACGGACACAAAGAACACCCAGGCTCAGAACAACAATTTGTGGATTACACAAAGTGTCGTCCCATGTGGGGAGTGAACCCACAACACTTGGCATAGTAGGAAGTGACCTGGCGACTGCTTAAACCACTATGCCATCCATGCAGTCAAAACTCTTTCTTAACATATTTATACTGTTAACTAACCATCATAATCAACAGCCTTTAATAGTCCACTGCTGGACATAAGCCTCTCCATAACCTCCTTTCTAAGGAGAGGCTTAACCAACCATACTGAGTATCTATCTCTTTATAAATCTCGATCTGTTATGATATAAAATGTCTATACATTGAAAGTATCACATCACACATCACATCAACAGCCTTTAATACTTCACTGCTGGACATAGGCCTCTCCTTAGATAGGCTTGAAAGTGTGAGTTATAGAATTAATTATAGTCGAAACTGGACCGCCAGACGATATTTAGTAAAAATAAACATATACATACCGAAAGCAGGAGCAGCGGTGGCTCCGAATGCAGGTGTAGTCGTTCCAAATGCTGGTGCTGCAGATGTGGCGCCAAAAGCTGAAGTGCCAGAGCCAAACCCAGATGTGCCCGCGCCAAACGCCGGCGTCGTAGAACCAAAAGCTGTTGTTCCGAAACCTGGCAATGCAACACTCTGTTGTTGCTGCTGTTCCTGTTGGTTGGCACCGAAAAGGCTAGTAGAAGGCTGTGAAGTTGCAGTGAGACCAAACCCGGGAGTAGACGGCCTAAAATTGAAGTAATTTGACAGTTATAATTTGACATCTTATCAGAAATGAGGTTATGTTATTAAAGTCCTTTTTAAAACGATTAAAACCTCCAACATATCTCATTTCAGAAGGAATAATAAAAGTTTCTGTATGTATATTTACTTACTTGGTATTTCCAAAACTAAATCCAGTAAGGCCTGTACTCGCGGGAGCGCTCGAAGGAGTTCCAAATGAAAACGACATTTTTATGACAGAAATTAGGTTTCTCCTACACAAGAATATGGTTTGCTATTAAATCTAACTACAACTTTATTTTCTGTTACGGAGATGTCAACATTTCACTTGTAATTATTGCCGTTAATTTCCATTTCCTTTGACTTTTATTTCAAGAAAGGAAATAGTCTAGTACACGGACCCCTGACCAGTTGGTTGGACGAACTAATTCTGTGTTGCCAGATCTTGAACTCGTTTTCTCCCAATTTGTAAGACAAGCAGAAATACAAGAATTTACTTTTTGTGTGACATTTATTTCTTGTATGTAAGAAGTTGTTATTGAGTTGTTTTTGCTTTATTCTACCTCGCTACTTCGAGATAGAACTTCTACCATTAATGGTCTGTAAGTACTTTTAAGGTTATTTATTGAAATTTTCTCTAATGTAAATCATTCACTATGTTACTATCTATGGTATGTGAGCGTTTCCTTTCCATGTTTTCTTAATTTTTAATTCCCCTATTGACGGAAATGGACTTGTATAATTATTATTAATGAACGGGAATTGACATCACATCAACAGCCTTCAATAGACCACCGCTAGGCCACCGTACAATTATAATACAGTATTGTAACTCGGCCGCATGATAGAAATAAATGCCTACAGCCGCGCGGTACTTAAACATGCGTTAGGGCTGCCCGTCTCCAGCATTTTAATTATATTTGCCTACTTTCTGTTTCTATTTAGATTTGTGATTGTAAATATCCTTTTTATATAAATAAATGAAATACTTTGTATATTGAATAGGAATTGTTCAATAAAAATGCGTGTTGTTTTTTGATTGGTAGATTTAATTAAAAAACATTTTTTTGTTTGAAAAACCAATCGGGCTTATAAATTAGCGACCGAAAAAAATCCTTCTATAAAATAAAATAAATGTGCTTTCTCCATACGCGTTACAAAACTCCAATCCTTAGAAACTCCAACACCTACCACCTACTCAACTAGAATGCAAGAAACAGCTGACGAGTAAGTAACTTTTTATCTCAGCTAATTAACGTCTCTATAAATTACCTAACCTATAACCTACAACTCGCAACAACTCAAAACAAAAATTCTTTGGTCACCAATTAATTAATTATTAAAAAGCTGAACAGCTGACTACGAATGTTTTAAAATCACAACCCTCAAACATCTAAATATTATATATGAGTCTAGCTGTTGTTGTTAATACCGAGAAAATAAAACCAGTTTTTAGTGGTATATGTTGTTATAGTAGCAGCAGAAACACTTTGTGAAAATTTCGAAAACTGTCTAATGACACACAGACGGTAACAATTTTTTTTTAGTATTATTCATACACACAGATAATAAAGATATATTATTAATAATAAAATACCACGTCCTTAAGTAGAATTTTCTTTTTTTTGAATTATGCAAAGTAACAAAACAAACATGCACCGAAGTTTTAACACAAGCGTAAGTAGGTAGGTACCTACCGTATCATGATTCATTCAGAACCGCATGTAACTCCCTATTTCACTCGTCTCAATACCTTTCCGTTACTCTATTTGCTTTATTTATTCATCCAAACACCTTTTTTTTCGTGAGATAAAAGGAAATACTTATCCATTAAAAAGACACACATTATGTACCTACGTACTAGTAAGTAAAATTATTTTATAGTCTTACTTTTCAGAGTTTCCAGGTAATTTAAAAAAACTTATGTCTGGATGCGTTATTGACGAATTCATACAACCAAAAACAGCACAATATTTCCTACTCGTCATATTAACTGATTTTTAGAGAAAAAATCGCGCGGTTATTGTTAAAAAAACCACACGCAGTCCGTTCGACACTGCGGTACAGCCGTGACTGTCTGCGCCCCGAGCGCACCCCGAGATCGAGGCGCGTAGGTATAGCTCCCGTTTCGTCCGTTTGTATGAAGTTGCAGTACTGTATTATAATAGTACCGTGGCTAGGCTCTGGAGAAACATCTGCTTAGAAAGAAGGAATCGACATCAATAAGTTTTTAGTATAGGGAATTGACGGTTACATTATATTTTTTATAAAAAAAAAAGGAAAAAGTGGTGGTAACTTTTTTCTAAGCCAGACATCGGCAGCTAATGTTTTTGTGTGGTTGGTTTCATAATTTTTAACAAACAATACTTTCATTATTCTACTCTATGCTTTATGGTACTCATTTTTCCCGCCTACAAAAAGTACTCGTCCCCAAGTCAAACTAAAAATTGAGGTCTGACTGAGATGCATGTTGACAGACGAGTCTAACGAGAACGTAACTTTACACGATTTAAACGAAACATAAAACAATTCTAATTCAGGTTTAACAATTTTAAATAAGTAAGAATTTAATTTGGTTGATGCGGATGACCGGTTGTTGTGGACTACTGGACATCTTTCGGCTGTGATAAATAAATGAATGAAGAATTTATAACACTGAGTTCAAGGAATGCAATGCGACATATATCCAGTTTAAACAGCAAGTAATTTAAACTATACCTAGCGTGATATTTTATTTCTGCGAGACTTAATAAAACAGTTACGTTGAATAATATAACATAAGCATCGCTATAGCATATCAATCTAAGGAAGTTTGTTGCACCAGAATCTGCAAGTGATGTGCGCCGACCACGACGCGACAGGGATGTTATTCGAATTCGCTAGAATATATTGTAAGGTAACGAATTAGTTACTAGTTTGATACAACAACATTAGACGTCAACCCTTCGCTACTGATATAAATAATAATGTATCATTTTAAAGTATTTATTTTAATTATTTAATGCTTGTGTACATATTATTATATCAATGAACTACACTTAATCTCTCGGCCAAGATTTTTGTGTGCATTTGGGTGGATCTACCCAAATGGTTTATGTTTGGACTCAGAAGGTGGCTTACGTTACATACACAACGGAAATTACAAGTTATTTCGATATAATTATAAAGTTTCTACATATAGCAACTAATTAAAGTTCTAGATTCATCTAATTCTCATACAAAATTCTAATCTATCATTTCTTAATTATATTAACGAAAAAATTATAGTTGCTTAGGTTGTGTGTATTAGGTTGTAATAATAGCCCAGTTCTTTGATATTTATTTGCGTGTGGAAACTCTCGAAACGGACGGAAACGGCTGTTATCAAGACCTCCGGAGTTAGTAACATTGCCTTGCCTAGGTACATATATACACAGATGTGTTTGGATTCACAAGATGGCTGCATGATCCATTAAATTTGTAAACACTAAGCTGATCTAGGATAAATAGCTCAACAAATTGATAAAAAAAACTTTTTCATCGTCATGAAAAGAACTGCCCCAAGTTTTGCTCCACCTTCAGTGTTATAACAGTTATTTAGCTCACTAGTGAATAAAAAAAATTGACTTACCCATTGTTTGAACTTAACTGACCATATGTATATCGCTAATGTCTCACGGTCTTTTTACTTTCGCAAATATTACTGGTAGCAAAGAAATAGGTAGGTATTTTTTTTTATTTACATGTCACTGTCAACTGTCAAAAATATGTGTAAGATTCTTTCGAGTTGTTTGTTGCTTCAGAATTATTAACATCGTACTGTGTTGCTACTGTATCCCTGATTCGCACCAATGAATCACATGGCTTGGGGTGGATATTTACACAAATCTTGCAGAGTCACTTTTAGAAGCACTCCCGTAGTTATTCGAATTCCTTTCCTGATGACACGTTACCCAGGCCGCTGGGTAAATAAAAGTAGACCTCCGCCAGTGAACTCTACAGAAAAATTGAGTACCAGACTGATAAGTGGAAGGTACCGAGTGGAAACAGGTATAACAAAACCGGCAAATGCTTATAGTATTGTGTCTTTTTAAAAATTGAATTCTAAATTAAAGGAGTGAGTGTTAAGTACTAAGTTATGTTGTCCGACAAAAATTGTCGTGCCCGAAGATATTTTTACTACTTACATTAATATTGAATCCGAAATTAAAGGAGTTACGTTTAAATGGTTATTTGATTTCTAAAAACCTGTACTGTGGTGCATAGTACCCTCTGGACCGTATCCAAGGAAGAGCGACTCGAATCGTAGATAGCCAAAAGATTTGCGACCGGCTCCATCCCTTGGCGAGATGTAGCTTCGCTCTGCATTGTCTATCGTATATATCATGGAGAGTGCTCCAACGAATTATTCAGACTAATACCGGTTGCAACCTTCCGCCATCGTTCCACACGGCAAAATTTTCATCCCAACCACTTGGATAATTGGCGATCCACCACTGTGGACACTTTTGGCCACTCACTACCAACCTGTGGAACAAGTTATCGGCTGCGGTATTTCCGGACCGATACGACCTTCAAGAAAAGAGCGTACTCTTTCCTCAAAGGCTGGCAACGCGCTTGTGACTCCCTGAGTCCGTGGGCGGCGGTAGTTGCTTTCCATCAGGTGACCCGTCTGCTCTTTTGCCCCCTATTTCATATAATTTTTTTGAGTAAACGAGAGATCACAGCCAACGAATAATGCTTTCCACGAAGTAAAAAGAAAAATACAATGTCATGTTGTGTACCTACTTTTTGGTTTAGAAAAAACATGTCTACGAGTAACTACACATAGCCTTCCTGTTTCCTGCAGATCAGTGTCATAAAAACCTGCTTGTCTACTATTTTGTTTGTGCGTGAGATGTAAAAATTAAGAGTACAGAAACCACTACATAATTTTTGTAAAAGAATTAACTCTTCATTGCTTAGTTTTAACTGCCTAAGGATAAATGTAGGTGTGATGTTTATATATCTGTTTAATACTTACCTACCTATTTCTATCCTCTGAGTCTTTTCACAAATTGGGTTGGGGTAGGCTTTTAGGCTACTAACAGCTGTTCCCGGATCCATCCTCTTACAGGCGCAGAGTGGCACACCGTGTGGTTTTAGTCGGTCCGAGTCCGACACACCACCCCGCCGCAAACCCCGGTGGGGTGACGGTCCGAGGGGATTTCCACACGATAAAAAAAAAAAAGGCTTTTGGGCTACTACGACACGGCTGAACTCAATTTTTTAACTGGATCGTCTACTACCATCCGACTTCCACAACCCAAGTACTGGGCGATATCGAAGTTCTGTAGATAGAATGATTTGTATTTAGGGCTCTAACTACCCGTAACGATTACCACAGAAGTTCGTTTGGCAACGGGACCGACGCAACGGCTTAACGTTCTCTCCGAGGCACGTTAATACTTACCTATTTAAATAAAATAAGGACTATAACCCGGCAATCTCGTGCGCGACCGTCCCGCGGGGTGACACTACACCACCCGCTACCCGCTGACATCTTGAGTACCTCGTCCCCGCCACCGTCTGTCACCCCGCAGGACGGTCGCGCACGACGTTGATGGACTATAAAATACTTTTATTAATGATATCAAAGTATACTCGTAAGATATAAGAGGAACATAAAAGGTAGTTCTTGATGTGATTGTAACAATTTGTTAAAAGTAATAAAAAAGCAACAGAATCTAAATCGAAATTTAAATTTAATAAATATATTATTAAAACCACCAATCACAGCATAAAACAATTTATAAGTAATGACAATCATGTGTATGTAAATAAACTTATATTATATATTAGTTAAAAAATGTCCATCTTCAGGCTCCTTTCCCAAACGTGTCTGTCTTTTTTATTTTACTTGTGTCATAATGTCACTGCTTATTCTAACTTTTCTTAGCGCCGTCCACTCTGTACCCTTCAACTTTCATACATACGAGTATAACACAAGGCTCTTCAACTCATTGAGTTTCAAGTGAAAATAATAATTAAATATGAAATAAGGATCTTATTAAAAGACGAACGCCGAGACACAGATAAGAAAGGGAAGCTATAACTTCAACAATTCCAGTTAAATCTCTATTTACTACTCATAGATTGATAACAACTGACAGATACGTGATTACAGTGGACAAAACCTGAAATGTGTTAACATTATGTGATAAGCATGTTATACACAGGTAAATATTTTTTTTAAAAGACAACTCCCGGGACTATACAAACATACATAAAACGGATACTAAGAACACCCAGACTTAGAACAACAATTTGTGGATCACACAAAGTGTCGTCCCATGAAGGGAAAGGAAGGGCGTGGAAGCGGCGTGGCGATCGCTTAAACCACTACGCCAGATAAAGATTATAAGCAGTATTTTTTTTCAATAATTGCCATCGTCAAGCCATTTCCTCCAGATAAATATTTCCTCTATCATATTGGCAGGCTATCTTTTATCTTCAAAACGAGAACCAAATAACCTCATTTTCTAGCTACGACCTCCCCCCCTCTCGGCTTTGCGACACCAAACTGTAAGCCATTACAATCGCAACCAGTTTAAAATTGATGAGAGGAATATATCCTTTGTCCTAGACTTTGTAAACATATGTGACATATGGGGAACGAAGCCACAACACTCAGCGCAGTAGGAAGCGGTGAGGTGACCGTTTAAACCACTTGCAAGGGAGCCAAATAGTGCCGTTTGAGTTTGATTTGTGGAATTCTTTCATTAACACATCATTCCCTGTGTGCCCACATAGGAACAATGCAAAAAACTGCACTATGTGGGTAGTAGCACTGGCTTGCTTTACAGACACTTCGATATTTAGGCTATGTATTAACTCACCAGTTAAGAAACGTGGTAATACTCACCGCAACTGACAGGTTCCTGTCAAACTTCAATAGGTACATCGGAGAGAAACTGACTGGATTTAGTAAAATGTGCCTTCTAAACATCTTGACCTGGTTATAAAATGCTAAAGGTTCTTTTGGAGTATATCGGATTATCTGATTCATCAGTTTCTTGGTCAGGATCAACTATAGAGAATTTATTTTTATAACATCTACATTATATATATACCTACTGTTGATTTTTTTATGATGGAGGAGGCAAATGAGCAGACGGGTGCCAGATGGTAACTAACTTAAGCCCATGGAAACCTACGACTCAAAAGACACAAGTGAATTGCCGCCTTTCCTAGACTTTCCCAGTGCGTTGCCACTTTCAAAGCTTCGGGGCATGCGATACAGACGTTAGGCCTCCGGCAATCTCACCCTCTCGATTAAAACCAACGAAATAATTACCAAACACCGATTTCTGAGAATTTGGTATCGAGGGTGTAGGTATGCCTATTTTACTTCATTTTGTCCTCGCTTTGCTAAGGAGGGCTAGCTTTCTAAGAAAAGGACATGGTATCACCCTGATTGAACTCAAAAGGCTTTATGTACATACCTGATAGTGAGTTTGATGACATGGTTCAGTGAGCGAAACGAGCATAGAAAAGCAAAGACTGTTCCAAAGTACTATTGATATTATTTTGAATAGAGGAACCTCAGATTGAGTTCGCACTGCAAAAGAAAACAAATAATCAATCATCAATCAAAACTTGAAGACAAACATTTTGACATTCATGAAATAGAACATACACATCACAGTTACAACGAAATATGGTGCAGTGACCATGTATGTGGTGGAATATAGAAGTAGCATTATTAATGAGGGCCCGCAGCTATTGTTCAATATTTTTACCATATGGCACAGTGAGCAATATATATTTATCAATTCACGTATCGTCTGAGGATTTCTTTTGAATCCTGGAACAATATTAAAATATTAATATCTCCAGGAAAATCATATGCTTAATCCATACTACTACACTAATCTATACAAATAAATAAAATTGGAGTGTCTGTTTGTAATATTAAAATAACCGCTTTTTACTAAATGCATATGTATGTTTACACGGTACATATGCCAAAATAACATTTTTGACGTGACAACGTCTTATAATTCGATGGAGCCGGCTGCACGCACGAAAAAACATGACTCATGCGGCGTTACCTCGCTCTGAGGCGTTCCATTTAAGGCTTGAAGTGCAAGCGAGAGCGCGGAACGAGCGACAAAGAGGCACAATCGGCCTCCGCGTTCGGCAGCGTTTGACATCTGTCTCTCTCCTACTTGAGTGAGCGATGCGTCCGCGTGGACAGCTGCTATACAATAATACATTTACATGTTTTCGTAAAATGCAACCATTCCATCAGTATTTTCTTATGACGTTGTCACGTTCAACTATCGTCAGTAAACCGACTTTACAGACAACCGATTTTTTTTTACAATTTTTGTCTGTCTGTCTGTTTGTTCCGGGTAATCTCTGGAACGGCTGGACCGATTTCGACGGGGCTTTCACTGGCAGATAGCTGATGACATAAGGAGTAACTTATGCTACTTTTTTTAGACTTGCTTCGCCCCGCGGCGTTGCCCGCGGTTATAACAACAAACGCGGGTAACACCGCGGATCTCAGCTAGTATATTACAAATGTGAAAATGAGTTTCTTTGCTTCACGCCCGAACCACTAAACCAATTTTAAAACTTTTTCGCCAATGGAAAGCTACATTATCAGCGAGTAACATAGTTTACTTTTTTACCGCGATAACCGATATACCCACGGGCAAAAGCTATCTTAAATAAATGAATATTGTTATGTTAAGCCTTCCATCAATTTTTTAAGGACTACCGCCGCCTATGGAGAGCTACACCTCAAGAGTCACAGGTGCATTACCGCTCTTTGAGTCCTCATCCTAGAAATTGGAGAATATGGTAACCTCACCCACTCGGTGAAAAGACTTGCTTAACATCTGGTTTCACTTTGGTCGAGTTGGTCCAATGTGCCGGCGTATGGCTCTTCCACGGCAAAATATATCTTTTCTGTTTAACACTAACGAGGAATGACCGGTTTACTTACCGGGTAAGTAACCCATTTTTAGTTTTTATTACCCTGGACTTCATGTACCTACTGGGGGACTGTCTTACGAAGTCTTATAAATACCTAAAAAACTGAGTTAATTGAGATATGGATTCTGATTAAAATGTATACTTAAATGTTTGTTCAAATAAATAAAAGAAATTAAACACATTCTTTATTAGGATTAAAAAAAACTTTTTTAATCATTAAATACTTACCCTTTTCTATGGTTGACGTTGCATAAAAGTTAGTGAAATAGTAATATATTCGTTTTACCATGTTTATTCGAATTTCATTCACATTTATGTTGTTAACCATTCGTAAGGATGATGGAAATGACGCTGTAAAGTAAATTGTAAAATGAGTCTTTTAGTCTTTTGCAACGCACTTTTTACGACGCATAGAATGATATTTTTTCTTCAAATGAATGAGACCGAAGGGAAAGTGTAACCTCTCAATAAGAAAAAAAATACCAAATCAATTTATAACTGACGGAGTTCTGAGGTAACAAACATAAAGAAAAATCATCCAAATTGTTAATCTCCACCTTTTTTGAAATTGGTCTTACCCTCTTTTCTTAATTCGTCAAGTAGACTCTTCAAATATCTATTAAGCCGTTGCTGACTTGATACCAAACGCATGACGATCAAATTGAACTGTACCGTCAGCAAATGCAATTGGCAAACGTTGAAGTACACGGCGAGGAAACAGAGTGATTTGAAAGGCACTGAAAGAACATTTCCATTTTATTTTGATATTAAGAATACACTTTCAACACCGAAATTGATCAAAATATGAACACAATTTAAATAGACAGAGCATTTTCGAATTTCGCTGCTGCTATTTTTAGCCGCGTACTGGCTGAGCGAGTCAAAATCGGTCAAGACGTGGACCTCTCGAGCGTACTGCAGTCCAGCTCAGCGTTGTCAGTTTTTGTCGATGCTCAAAGACGGCTCAGTAGGTAGGTTTTCTGTGCGCACTCAAGACGGTAAATCATTATTGGTACTCGTATTATTAGAAATGGAAAAATAAATTAAAGTATTGTATAGTAAACTAATAACACAAAATATTATGCAACTAGTGCTTCTTTAATTTAGGTATTAAATTATGGTAGTAGAACTTATAAAATACTGGCAGCAAAATAACTTTTTTAAGAGTAGAAAAACGTAGCGAGAACTATACGTAGATGTAACAGATGCCCTGTAACAATGACCATGTCCTCATCAAGTTTTATCGTAGTAAATAGTAATACTAGTAATTTTGTTTTTCTATTCTATTTATGTTCAACTACTATGCAACAAACAAGTTCTCTTACCTGTATTATTTGCTGCATAGACGTCATATATGTAGATTCCAAATTCTGTGAATGCACCAAGGTATCCGTGAATGATTAAAAATATCACTTTTAACCACGTTTGAATCTCGTTATTGGATGAAGGTCGAAATAGATAATCAAATGTTTTGTTTATCTGAAATATAATTACAAGAAAAAGCTCTGAAGTATCAAGAAATCGTATTTGAAGTTTATTCAAGAAAATTTTAAACGAGTAGGCGAGTTCTACTGCCTCAACAACCAAACAAACCAATATCTACAAAAATAGTTACTTGTTCTAAGTGAGCCAAACAATGGATCATACGACGAAGTCTGTTACAACCAGTGAGAGCTATCGTTAAGCACTCAACAATTTGCGTTATCAAAATAATTATTGTCACTATGCGCATGAATTGTGTGTTGGACTCTGGCTCGTAACCATCTGAGAATTCTTCTCTATTATCAAGAGTTAAAATAGCAGCAAAAATCTCTAAAAAATAAAAAATGAGATTAAATTTTTCTCTCTTCTCTTAGCGTAGTGGTATAACAAACTTCTACTCCTAAGGTCTTTAATGTTTTTGTTATCTAAAACACCTAACGGAATGAGTGGTAGTCTGGTGATAAACCTGTGAGACGTAATAAAATTAATCATAAAGTCTAGTTAATCCACGTCGTTGAAAACTGTCAAGGCTAAGGCCAACTTTTTTAACTTACGTAACAATATTGTGACCAGTATTGTGTATACGAAGAAAAACCATGAAACAGAAACACGCCAACCACCACGTACTCTCTTAAATGTAATTGGTGCTATGCCAGCTACCCGCGATATATGCAGAATAAAACTTAGGGCGCCAGATACTGTGCAGTCGGATTCTAAAGGTGTATCCATTTTGGTTTAACTGTGAAAGTAATTTGATATATTATGTTACAAAATAAATCTTATGATCTCTAATTCAGTGTGCGATTCTTTCAGAGGCTAGTGACAGGTGATGGTATCATTTTTTCACATCATCATCATCATGATGATGATGTGAAAAAAAAAAAAAAGATACCATCACCTAATCTTTATATGGTATCTTTTTTTAATTTACACTATTATGAACCATCTAATACCTTGCTTTAGAAACTAATCCTGGATGGGATTTGCAAATCGGCTTGATCTAGGTGTACCTAAGAGTTGGCGTAAGGGACGCGGCAAAGGTCGCTAGCTGCCCAGTCGCCGCCTAAGGGTCATTGCGGCCACATCTTGGGGCCATGTGGCCGCTGAAAACGACCCGAGACAGGTGACACCCCGCTGCCGCCGGGGAGTGTCGTCTAAGGCGGGCGCTTTTACGCCTCATACTCATCCCACTCCCGGGGTGATTACCCCCATGACTGCGGCACATCCGGCACGTCAGGGAGGACTCCAGAAGTTTCGATGCGTTCCTGGAGTTCCTCCCGACTGCTGAGGCAGGCCGCCACTGGGTTTAGTGGGTGGACTCCTTTTCCCAATCAGACAGTATAGTACGACAAGCATTTCCCGAGTAAAACAAGGTGTAAATACCTATGTTTCAGGCAGTTGCTTGAATATGATGTTAGATACAGGACTTTCAATTTTTTTAAGTTCTAAAATTAATTATGTAAATTACTTGAGACTAGTTTGTATACGCAAATCTATATTACTTATTGTTATAACTTATTATAATTGTAATTAAAATTATATCATTTTAAAGTTGCTAAGATGTTTTCAGTGTCTGGCTAGTTATCTTTCTTTGGCTAGCCTAGTGAAATTATTGCAAAAATAGAGTCTGGGGGTTCCAACGGGCATTTGGCTATGGTCCCTCATTTTCTATTGAAATATAGATAGTTAACTGGTATCATATTTGTATGTTTGATCGTTTCCATCTAAACTGTATCCGGAAAATAATGAACATCCAGTGATTTTACTGTGTTAGCGTATGTTGGTCGAAACCGACCGAGGATTATTATTATAGATTTATTTTCGAATACTGCAGTTTTATTTATTCTAATGTTATTTTATATCAGTTTGACTACAGGTTTCCGATTCCCTATTTCTCATTACACCATATCATTTTTTTTACATTCTTGTCGTTTTACTTTTACCATAAACCGGCCTTGTTTCAGTTTTATTCCTCTTCAACCGATTCATTTCATAAAACATATGTCACACTATCAATTCCTCAACGTTGAATGTCATCAATGCTGATCCCATTGAGCAATGGTTGTATATATCGTCGCCGCCACATATAATTTCATCCACATTGTTGTTTTATCATTATTTAAAAGGTTTTGTTACGTTGTTCAATTTTGAGAATATTGTGTTATGTCACTCCAATACAAAGGGATCCTTCGAAAAGGCAAGATGATCATGTGTGGTAGATAGCGGTCCTATTGTTCACTATTAGCAGCGGCTTCCATACACCTGTTCATCCCTTATATTATCCGCTTATGTGAAATTTTCAATGAAACTGTCCCCGAACGAGCACGGCAGCTATCACTACGAGGCTGCTTCGCGCGCCAAGCTCGAGCCATTTTCTCGTTCGTTTAGTTGAGATTTAAGTCATCATGGCAGAAAAATGCTGTATCTCTTTCGCATTTGAAAATAATCTATATCAAAGATACGACAAACATCCGAGGCACATTGGAGCAAAACAAAAAACCACCGACAGCTGCTCCGTCCTTTGCCCGCGGCCGCGGCGGCACGCTCGCTTGCCTCGGTCGAGGTACGCGAGCACACAGGTTGATCTGCTTCGCGAGTTAAATGCCTCGTGAGGCTGCTCATAAAAATCTCGAAAGTAACATTTGAGCTACTCATAATCGTCGTATCTAAATGAAAGCTAGCAAATCCCTCGGGTTAGGCTCAGGATTGAGACGGGCGCGTCGTCATCGCGGCGGTAAGACCCGTAATGGAGGATTGGCTCCAGAGGCATCACGGGACCCTCTCATACCGACTGACGCAGGTGATCACTGGGAAAGGATGTTTCAGGGATCACCTGTGTCTGATCCACAAGGAGCCAACGCCTGAGTGCCACCACTGCGATGGTCGGACCGTGGACACGGCGCTCCGCACGTTGGCGGAATGCCCGGCGTGGGTGGAGCAGAGGTGAGACCTCTTGGCGGCCATCGGAGTGGGAGTTCTCTCGCTCGATAACCTGATTGCGGCTATCGTGCGGAGCGAGAGTGCGTGGAACTCTGCCGTCTCCTTCTGCGAGCAAGTTATGCTTGCGTAGGAGATGGCGGAGCGGGACCGGGAGAGGTATAGAACTCTCCCGGCCCACCAGGCTTGGGAACGGGCCAGGTACCGCAGACGACTCAGGCGCCGGAGGTTGCAGGACGACCTCCGTCCTCCATAAGCGCAGGCCTGGGGGTGACAGTTGAGGCCATCTGTCCAGCAGAAGCATCCCGGAGTGGCGGCGACCGCGTTGCGAAGCGCGCGCGTCCTTCCGGGAGCACAGAGGGAACATGGGGGTTCCCACACAGGGGGGGGGGGGGGTCGTCTACCCGCCGTAGATGGCCCGAGGTACGTCGGCGCACCAGGGATTTCCTTTCTAGGGTACACCTGGTTCCCCGACTACTGGTACCTCAGACGGCGTGCGGTTTTAGTCGGTTCGAGTCCGACATTGCCACCGGTAAGTGGTATCCGAGGGGATTTCCGCACAGAAAAAAAAGGCTCAGGATTGAGAGGTTGTTTACGTATTAATTGTCCCAAGATTATTCTCAGTGAAATACTCATGCAGTTAGATGGTATCGAAGTGTTTTTCATAGTATGCGGAAGTCACCACATTCAGATATCAAAAATGTACAGGATTTAGCATTTAAATATTGTATGACCTCTGTCTTATATCTATGGTAACATAATTCTCTAAACAAACCGTTACCAGTATATTTTCTATTGAAACAATATTGATAAACATGCAATAACCATAAAAAGAACAGTTTCGATCCTATCTTCATAACAATACTGTAATAGATATATAATGCTAAAGCGACGTGGCTACCAAATAAGCGTTGGATTTTATATTGATACTGGGATATTTACCCGAAAACAAAGCTAATTCTACCAACTTTGCTTTAAATGTTAGCATTAAAATAATGTCACGAATGCAATTTAACCGCTCAATACCGCATAATAGTAGAAATAATAATACAGATGGAGCTTTATTTATGAATTTCCTTTAACATATACGTCACCGTATTGTGAAGTTAACAGTATTGAGGCACAACTTCTACAAGCATAAGATCACTACTTCTATGGTTTTGTTTGAAAGAAAATAAAGCACAAAAACTCGTGACTCATGACTAAATGGAGTGGAAGGTAAATAGTGCTACTTATGGTTAAAACAATTTTGAACTATTTGTAATTTATTACCAAAATTAACATTAATCACAGGCATGACAGAATAAAATACACAGTAACTCGACAAAACCCATTAAATGTTTTTTAGGCTGTCAGGAGCCCTAGTAAGCGATGTTCATGGTACATAATTGGGTATTTTTATTAATTTATCATTTTTAAACGATGGTCAAATTTCACAACCCTGGTTAGAAACATGTTCTCAGGACATGACATTGGCTATTCTAAGTGACCAAAATTACGAAGTTACATTTTTTTTTTATATTGATCCAAGTTCAGACATTGATACGTAAAGCACAATTATGCTAGTTTTGACACAATAAATATTCTGTAGAATACAATTACCTTTGCATCGGAAAAAATATTTTTTGGAAAATAAGTTTTATTAATAACTAAGTTTAACCAAATAGGAAACACTTAGTTCAAAAGTGGTTATATTCGTTGAATTTCAAACATAAAAACAAATACTTATACATACCAGCAAATATACATACATACATACATACATAACTACTTAAGTTTATCACTTAAAAAAAAAGAAAACATTCACTTCATACTCGTATCTATGTAGCTGTCTTAATTACAAAATAAAATTATTGAAATGGTTATCTATACATCTATACAAATAAATTTAATTGGAGTGTCTGTTTGTAATATTAAAATAACCGCTTTTTACTAAATGCATATGTATGTTTACACGGTACATATGCCAAAATAACATTTTTTACAATTTTTGTCTGTCTGTCTGTCCGTCTGTCTGTTTGTTCCTTGTAATCTCTCGGCCAAAGTTGCTAATAGGATTTCCCATCGTTGGTAAACCTAAGATGAAAGATTCCACAATTCCATGATTTTAGTCGCTTCGAGATCAACCTATCATCCAACCATCTAGACCTGGTGAAGTGATGACGCGATAGGATTTCCAAAAGATAAAAAAGGAACGCGATATGTGTGCACAATTGGATATTTCGCACACACCGTGAAGAGACCCAAGTTGACTGGGCCACACGGTGCGGCGCCGCACCGTAATGAATAGTGTAGGGTGGTGCAGTACGACTCGGTGTGTACAGGGTTACTTCAGTCTGTTAACGACTACGAAGGGACACAAACTTGTTTTATTGCTACTATTATTGTTAAACTGTGAAATGTTAAATAATTGTAGCACACAGTCGTCGGCACGTCGTCACTCCGGCGCCGCAGCGCATTATCCCTTCCTGCCGGTCTCGCACTCCCGCCCAGCCCGAGGCGCTTGCGGTGCGACGCCGCGCAGGAGCCCATCGCGTCGAGTGACATGGTATAGTTATTTGTATTCAGGATGACCTAGCGGCGCCATCGCTATACGCCAGCGGCGTATCGTGTGGCTTCGCTCTGACAAAATTGCCAAAGCATAATCGGTCAGCTACAGTTAATATTACCCATTTCTATAACTTGATCGGTGTGGCCAGCGAATGTCTCTCTCTTAGAATCTCTAAATAACTGTAGAGACGCCTTTAATGCCATATTAAATGTGTACATGTTCTAAAGGAAATTATGACTGTCTAGATATCTAGGAAACTCGTCACGTACTCGTACTTACGAGTATATTTAAGCACGTCTGATTTGCACAAATATATTGCATCTATGCAAGTCAGTAATCTTTGATAACCTAGATAATTCTAACAATGTAAGATAATATTAAGGGGGAAAAAGACATCAGTATTGTTAATATCATACTTTTATTAAAGAACAAACATTGCAATTATTGATATTGTTAACGCAAACGTAATAATTATTAATTTAAATACAATTTTATGCATAGGATTAGAAATCAGACACACAAAGATTCTATTGGTGTTATAACACGTCTTAGAATTAGTTATTATAAAAATTAAGTGTTAGGATCTCTTATTGTTTTCCTTTCATCAGAAAGAAAATATCGTCGAAATGATACTGAAGAACATTATTCAGGACCTTCCCGCTATAGAAAACTGAGATTAGTAAAGCCGCTATAAAGATGAACGTGAAAAGCCATGACTTAAAAACGCTGATTTTTGTATTTTCATAGATTCATGAATACCGTAAGATATGTGATTATAGCTGACAAGACCTGAAATGTATAAATATCATGTTATTAGTTACTCTTCCACATTCATTTTTCAATTCGTGTGGTGATGGATTAAGAATAAGGATAGTCACCACCCCTATTCATCCCGTGGGTGTCGTAAGAGACGACTAAGCGAGTAAACTACGTAGGACAACTGCATTGCAAAGCGAAGGAAAACTAGAAACAAACTCTATACCTACACATCTGGCGAGCGTGCTATAGTAGGCCAAAACCTCCTTTCAAAGGAGACACCCTTGTGCAGTAGTGGATTATTAAAGGCTGTTGATGATTGATGATGATTTTTTTTTTATGGTGTAGTGGGCAAACTTGCAAACGGGTCATCTGCTAGTAAGTGAATACCACCGCCCAGGGACACCTCTAACTCAAGAGACACAAGAGGGTTGTCACTTTTTAAATGCTCCTGCGCATGTGATGTTAGGGAGGGAGGGGAATTGCTTAACACCGCTTGAATAATAAGGTCGTGATATCATTAATTCATTATTGCAAACATAGTAATTTAAATTTATAACAGCAAGACTGACCGCAATTGAAAGGTTCCTGTCAAACTTAAATAGGAACATCGGCGAGAAGCTGACTTGATTTAGTAAGATGTGGTATTTAAACATCTTGACCTGAAAATAAACGGCTGGATCTTCTCTTGGAGTGTAGCGCAATATCTGATTGACCAGTCTTTTGATCAGCTTCAACTAGACAGAATTTAATTATTAGCAATTGTAATTATGAATTATATTGAAATGTGTAAGTGACTACTGTCGCTCTTGGACATGGAATTCAAGAGTTCAAGCGCGTTGTCTCCCTTTAAGTTTAACCCCAGATCAGGGTTTTGAGCTCCGGTAACCTCACTCAGTCGGTGAAAAGTAACGAAAAAATTGCTTTGGTTGGTTGGTTTTTCGTGATGCCGTGGAATTTCTCCGACCGAGCCAGCCCTCCAAACCTCCTTTCTAAGGATAGGCATATGTTCAGCAGTGGACTGCTAAAGGCTGTTGATGTGTGATTTGAGCCAGCCCATTTGTGCCGAAGCATGACTCTCCCACAGATAATTTAGGGTATCCTACTTAGGACCAGGGATATCCTTTCTAGGGTACACCTGGTTCCCCGCCTACTGTTACCAGAGACGGCGTGATATCCGAGGGGTATCCCGCACAGGGAAAAAAGGGTATCCCCCTTAAATGACTGAAATAACACACAACTTATAAATAGTAAGATAAAAATACAAACAATTACCTCAATGTGACTTCGCTGACATGGCTCAGTGCCCACTATAATCATAGCAAAGCAAAGACTACAATAACCAAAAATAGATACAATTTTAAAGATCGGAATCCGGGAATGAGTTCGAACTGCAATGATATACAACATGACTTTGATTGCAGCAAATAATTAAAAAAATATCATTTAAATGTATTTGAAACGTAACATACTCAAAACAGTAACTACAAAATAAGGGGATGTGATCAGATATACGGCACAATACAGAAGCATCATTATGATTGGGATCCCGTGGCCCTCGTTCAATTTTCTTATAATATCGCACTGCAAACAGTATATGTTTATCAATAGACGTAATACATCAGCATTTGTTTTGGTTCCTGCAAAAGAAAATATGTTTATAATATTATGGATTCCAATTTCTGTGGTTTTTGGTCTTCTGGTTGCCTAATTATTAAACCAGGCGTGGGGCGTCAGTGGTTCGTTGTATGCTTTAAGAGTTTTGGAGGATATATTAGAATAACATAAGGGTTTATCCCACTAGTTTGATGGCTTTGAAAATTACAGTACTATTGAGTTGCTGGAAGCGCCGACTAATGCAGGTACTTATATACTTGTTAGTAGAATAAGAAAAGTCCTATTAAAATTATTCTACTTCTTCTCTAATTCTCTCTTCTTCTAATTCATCATCTTCTAATTGAGCTCATGAATAAGGATAACATGAATAAAGCTTTTGAGATACTGGTTATTACAATTTATCATCTGTTTGAAACTTACCTACTCTTACAGCAGAAGTCTTGTGATTAGAGGACCGGTAATATACATGGCTTGGCATGTTAATACGCAATTCTTCGATGTATCTTATATATTTAGGGCTTGAAGTTGCTAACAAAGACTCGCATGCTATAAAAAAGTGAGAACTTATAAAAATAATTCTCCTTTTACACTTACTAAGTCTTTGACTTGCCGTCATTATTTTTTAGAGAATGCTGGAATTAAGGCAATTTTTAAGATTATTTTATAAAACCCTTATTTAATCTGTTGCCAGGTGGAGTGACGATTTGCGCAAGATGGCTGGCAGGAGCTGGATGCGAGAAGCCCAAAATCGATCTAAGTGGCGTGCAATGGGAGAGGCCTATGTCCAGCAGTGGACTGCGATAGGCTGATGATGATGATGAATCTGTTGCTAGTAAAACTACGGGCTGTGTCATCATCGTCATTATCATCAACAGCCTCTAATAGTCCACTGCTGGACATAGGCCTCTTCATAGAAAGGTTTTGGCCTACTAAACCACGCTGGCCAGACGGATTGAGAGATAGAGAACCCCGGCGGGGTGACGGTCCGAGGGGATTTCCACACGTTAAAAAAAAAAAAAGTTTGTGTCAAGTTGTCCTACTCTTTGCAGCGGGCTGTGTATGATGAAGTAAATGATGCAGTAGTAGAGTTTAAGATTATGTCACTGTAAGTCTTAGATCTCATCTTATATCTACAATGCAATTATGTTAGATATAAATGGTAGTCAAACTATTTATTTATTATGTCTTAAAATAAAGTCAAGGAAAGAATTAAAAGTAATAAAATTGACTTACAATCACTTTTGAATTCATCAAGTATTCTCTCCAGGCAAATTTTCAGCCGTTGCTGAGTGGATACCAAGTTCATAACGACCATGTGGAACTGCATTGAAAGCAATTGTAGATGGACTACGTTGAAGTATGTGAAAGTCATCGAGACCGACAGAAACGGCACTAAAATAATACTTAGGCATTATTGCAATATTAAGAATTGCTGAATCTGATTGTCCGTCATCAACGACAATATTTTGCTGGTGAACCCAAGATTTTTTTATCGTCATGGACTTCTGGACACACGGAATGGTGCTGAGTATTGCTTGTGTCTTTGCATAAGAATAGCTAAAATCTTCCTACATGTTTTAATGATTAAGGTGATGATTAATTGATTGATAAATGTAAAGACTGCTCTCTGCTCTCAACATTAATGTGTTTAATAAGTAGTAAAGCAGTTTTTAAACCTTGTGACCTTTATGGATTAAATGAATATCATCATCATCATCACATCAACAGCCTTTAATAGTCCACTGCTGGACATAGGCCTCTCCTTAGAAAGAAGGTTTTGGCCTACTATACCACGCTGGCCAGGCGGGTTGGTATAGGGTTTGTGTCAAGTTTTCCGTCTTTTTGCAGTGCTGGTGTCCTGCGTTGTTTTGCGCCCTTAGTCTGTTCTCACGACACCCCCGCTATGAATTGGTTCAAATGAATATAATCATCGTTTAATCATATTCATTTGCCTTGTAATTCTTCTTTCTATACGGTCTCTATATTTAAGAAAGATATGTATGAGGCAAAAACATTTTCTGGAGTCAGATGCTCTATGCATCGTGCATGTTCGTGATGTTAAAATAAAACATAAGAGCTGTCAAAATTTGTAATGGCATTGTTTTGTTTTTTCCTAATGGGTGTGCTATATAATAGATCATTCGGCTCACCTCCATCATTAGCGATTATGACGTCATACAGGTAGATTCCATAATCTACGAAAGACCCTAAGTATCCATAAAGCAGTAAAATAATCACCTTTAACCATGCTTTAATTTCACTTGTGTTAGGTGGAATAAAAAGGAGATGTAGTTCATTATTTATCTGAAAATTCAAATATGTCAAAGAAATCATCGTCCAGAGTGCAGAAGTTTGATAATGTTTGTGTGTGATGTTGATAATTCGGTATTCCTAAATATTGTAACAACAATTAAATATTAATGTAAAAATATAATTTAAACGGAGTGGACAAAAATTGTATTAAGTACTTAACGTTCGAAACTTTCTTGAATCTAAGTTAAGTAAGAAAATCGCAGTGTATTACTTTATTATGTACTTAACATACCCTAAGCACTTGTAATATTTTCATCAAAAGAAAAACGCAGATAATATGTCGATGAACGTAACACGTAACTATTTAAAAAAAATAGTCATAAATATGTGTGGAAGCATTTCATTAAAAAAAATGTTATAAATGTCAAAAGAGTTACTTGTTCCAAATGAGCCATAGAGTCGATCACAAAACGCATTCTGTGGTGGCCAGTAAATCCTATAACTAGACCCACAACCAATTGTATGGTACCAAGAACGATAGTCACTATTCGCATAAAGCCAGTGTTGGATGCTGCTTCGTATCCATCGACCATGTCATCTCTAGTGTCGTAGACTGTAAAGGAAATTATGGTATCTGGAAAGTAAACATTTTGCTGACATACTATTAGTAAAAAGATCATTTTATTTTAACAATTTCTGACACTGTTCTTTAAGGCAATCCATCCGTTAAGTACATTGTATCTGCAAACTATAATCAATGACTCCCAAGAAAAGAAGTTGAAAGCTACTTGCATCTGCATCATCTTCTTGGTTTTCTGCCGATCAGAAAGAAACGCAGAAAAATAAAGATTACTAAAATAGCCTGGAGTGGAAATCATGGACGTTCTTCTACGCTTCGTTTTTATGGTCTATAGTCTTCGCTCCGGAAAACTTAAACCGCATAGGCTCTCTGTTCTGCGTACCATATGGCTTACCCACTGCTAATTCCATATGCTGATCCACTGGGCTATTCATATGCTTCTGCGTATCTCCTCATATCTGAATTAATCCCGCTGGGAGATCTTAACCATAGTATTTTGAATCAGTATTTTAGTTTTATAGTATTTTAACAACTCTGTGCTTGTTTAACAAGTTACCAATAAGGGACTACGTCTCCGAAAGCACTGTGGCTATCACCGGTGGTAAAACACAATGGTCGAAAGCATTTGGTTTTAGACACTTTTGGATGTTGAGATGCTGCTGAGTATCTACTGTTACTGTTATTATTCGTTGTTACGTCAACCTGTCACCACAGAATATATATTGACTGGGTGTCATGGGTAATTAGGTGAAAACATATTTTTTAATTAGCCCATAGATGACGTCGGTGACACTACATACAAAATATATACGGAACCTTTTATATTCTGAAATTGTTTAAAAATACAGCTTGATGATTAGCAGTAATCAAAGAGTACTGTGCGTGCGAGCACATGAACAAACAGCTAAACTCGACCTGTTATTTAGTGCCTTATACTATTATTTTCAGTAAGAATCATCAGTAATTCGTAATTATACTATATTATTCAATGATTAACAAACACTTACGTAACACAATTTCAACCAAGACACAATACGCGTAGAAAAACCACGAGAAACGTATTCGCCAACCGCCGCGGACCTTCTCAAAACTTATTGGTGCTATGCCAGCTATACGTGCAATATGCAGAATGAAGCTGTGGGCTCCAGACACATAGCCGACGGGTTGTAAGGGTGTTATTATCTCCATGTTACATTTGACTGTGAAATAAGGATTTATTGGAGTAGTATCATTATCTATAGACACGCAACAACTAGAACTAGACAGAAACCAGAACCAGAACTACCAGAACCAGAACTACCAGAACCAGAACTACCAGAACCAGAACTACAAAAAACTAGACAGGAACAATAATCGTTTTTACACTACACCTGGGACCGATATAACCACTGGTGGGTAGTATCCGAGGGGATTTCTGCAGAGAAAAAAAAGGGGACCGGGCGATTGAATGACAAAATGAAACTCTTATAGGATCACTTTTGCTTTCGGCTGTTCGACTGTCATAGCAAACCAACATACAACAATCCATTGGACCACTAAAATATCTGGGACTCAAACATATACGTGAAATGAGGGTCAAGGAATTTTGAATAACAGGACTAACTACTTCTGGGGCCAAAATAAGAAGACCTGAGACCGAAACTTATAGTAAGTTTGTTTTGTTAAGTACATTTTGTTTTAACTTTAAGATCCGAAACGGATTAAAAATACGGAGTTTCACCACCCCGTGGTGTCTTAAGAGGCGACTGAGATAGATAAGTATGCAGGACAACAGCACTGCAGAGAGAAGGAAAACTTGACACAAACCTTATACCGACTCGTCTGGCCAGCGTTATATAGTAGACCAAAACCTGCTTTATAAGGAGAGGCATATATCCAACAGTGGGCTATTAATTATAGGTTGTTGATGCTGATGACTGTAGCACTAACTTAAAATACAAAACTTCCGATAGTACTCACCTCTAACACCAAAAAAGAAAAATTACCAACAGTCAGAAATTCGATTGCAGCCTATAATCTATCTTAATTTTATTTTTGATTAATGATGGTTTTGTTATATTGAAAGCATATTTTTTTACTTGTTTATAATACGAGTAGTTTGAATATTATGGTGGTGATGAGTGTGATTGATGATGTAATATTTTTTATGTCAATATGAAAAAATTGTGAAATAATTTAAGTGATTTTCTGTATTCACATATATTTAACGTGTATCTAAACAATTGCCAAAGTTCACATTAAGATTTGGAGTAATATAGTTCAGTTTTACTCTAACAGACAAAATCGAACGCAAGCCAATACTAGACCCTGGATTTTTTCATACATTTTCGGTCGTCAGTTCCAGAGATCCACTTTTGAGATAAACAATTGGGTAGAAAGTACTTACATACTTTTGAAAAAAAGTGATTTTGAAAAAAAGTTTAAAATGAAAGGTTTTTTACGATAAACGTAAATAGCCGTCTCTCAGTAGATTATATTTATGAAGAGATGACTGTCTATCAATGGAGTTTTTCAGAGACCAAATTTATTACCTACGTCCTTATACAATTTAGGAGAAAGTGAAAAGAAGCTCCAAATTGATTATGATAAGATAAGATAATTCGTATTTTGAAAGAACGTGGCTAAGAAGATGCATTTTTTCACAATACATGGTGTTTTTACAATCAGTTACATAAAACAAATAATGCAACAGAGGCGTGGAATGCCTATCTCAATAAAATCATAAAACCCAAGCCAAACTTAGTAGTTCTTCTTAAAACGCCACAAAAAGATTATTTATTATTTTGGTAAATAAAAAAAGGACGGATATGACTGCACGGATGGCGTAGTGGTTTAAGCGGTCGTCACGCCGTTTTCCACTGCGCCGAGTGTTGTGGATTCAAACCCCATGTGGGACGACACTTTGTGTGATCCCTAAATTGTTGTTCTGAGTCTGGGTGTTCTTCTCTGGTGAATTTACATATTGCTATAGGTTAAGTTAGGTGGTAAATTGCGCAGGCGCTGGGCTTACGGGTGGCCCTAGATAAGACGGAGGCCCTGTTATTTCATGGGCCCCGTCGTGGTCCACCCCCTGGCGCCTCAATCGTGGTCAACTCGGTCCTCGTACCGGTTCGGGCCCAGATGAAATATCTGGGCCTGATCCTCGACGGGAGGTGGCTCTTCGACGAGCACTTCCGACAGCTTGCTCCAAAGCTGGTCGGCGCTGCGTCTGCCCTAGAGCGACTTTTGCCCAATTTGGGTGGACCCAGCGTCGCGACGAGACGGCTGTACACGGGGGTTGTCCGGTCAATGGCACTGTACAGTGCACCGGTGTGGGCGGCGGCTCTGACCACCCAGAATAGGGCACGCCTCTGGCGCCCTCAGAGGGTAATGGCGGTCAGAGCCATACGCGGTTACCGCACCGGAACTCCCCCGTGGGATTTGGAGGCGGAAGTGGTCGCCGAAGTTTATCGGCGAGTGGCTGACTCCCGGGCGGAGAGCGGATTTCGCCCTCCGCCCGAGGATGTGCGCGAGTGGCGCGAAGCTGCTCGCCGAGCCACGATGGCTCGTTGGTCGTTCCGGCTGGAGACTCCACGCGCTGGCTTCGCCGCCGTGGAGGCTCTCCAGCCGGTCATCGCCGAGTGGGCAGGGCGGCAGCACGGGACCCTTACCTTCCAGCTGACGCAGGTGCTTTCCGGGCACGGTTGCTTCGGAAAGTACCTGCACTCGGTCGCTAGGAGGGAACTGAGTCCCGCCTGCCACCACTGCGACTGCAGTGAAGACTCGGCCCAGCACACGCTAGCGGTCTGTCCCGCATGGGCGACGCAGCGCCGGGCCCTCACTGCAGTCATCGGAGTGGATCTCTCGCTACCGGCCGTAGTACGCTCCATGGCCGGTAGCGACAGTTGTTTTACCGCGGTCGCAACCTTCTGTGAGGAAGCAATCTCGCAAAAGGAGGCGGCAGAGAAGGCCCGGGAGGACGACCTCCACTCGGACCCGATCCGCCGCCGGCGAACCGGGCGGCGGAGGCGCGCCTATCACCGCCTCATGCCGCCCTGAGTGTGGCCGCGGGTGGACGGGGTGGGTTTCCCCTCCACTCGCATTAGTTTGGCCAGCCGCGAGGGGGCGGCGTCCGCGTGTGCCGGACGTCGCCGAAAGAGAGGATAATTTTGAGACGGGGCCCGCAACAGGAGCGGGCCGGCGCTAGGAGGGGTCCGGATGTCTTAATAACAGCTGTTCCCGGATCCCTCTTGTTACAGGCGCAGAGTGGCACACCGTGTGGTTTTAGTCGGTCCGAGTCCGACACACCACCCCGCCGCAAACCCCGGAGGGGTGACGGTCCGAGGGGATTTCTAAACGTTAAAAAAAAAAGGTGGTAAATTGCGCCATCTGCGGGTCCTCCTCAGAGTAGGGCGTTCTATGCTCGGTGTGGTTTCTAGTGAAAAAATCACGTACTCCTGGCTCGTGATTTTTGGTTTTGTTTCGAGAGTTTTTGAACAACAGAATAAGCACCAATGACTAACGTCGTTCATAATATATGATTTTAGGGTTAAAATTATTTGACCAAAGTAACTTACACATAATAACTTTTTTTTTTCCAATTATTATTACTAAAACAAATTATACCCTTTAAATATACTATGAATATATCCAAGATCTCTTAGCCATTACTAGAAATATCTTAAACATTACTTTATGCATCGAAGCGAAGGTCTTAGAAGGTACCTGTTCGTAATTTAGGGTTAAAACCACTTAATTCAGTAGCTAAGTTAAGTAAATACTGAATTTTATAGCTGCTTGCATTGATGAGTTATGTTATTTTTCATAACAATATTCAATTTTGTATCTATTGGCTGCCTGCGTGATGAATTGGCTCAACCACTTTTGCCCCTCAATCAATGTTGCTCCTGGGTAAGGTAACAGACTACTGCAGCACACAACCGACGTTGGAATTGGAATAACACACCCATCGGCAGCCTGTCGAATATGGCACTGACCGGTGTAAAACACTAACCTGCAGATTGAACAGTCGTACGGACTAGACATTTGAATAGGTATAGGAACTATAACGGGACAATGCGCCTGAAAGTCCCGGTATTGGTACAGCTATTCACCATTAAAACGGCAGCCTGCGTTATCCTGGAGTGCTGGGGAGACATAACTCAAGAGCGTTTCTTCTTCTTTTCGGATTTTCTCTGCTATAATATGCATGTATTATAAGTATATTATTATTTAATTAAAATTATTATTAGCATTAAAATCCATTGCTTACTTTAAAAAAATCTAAGCGTACAACACAAAAAAGCGACTTTATTGTATACTATGTAAAGATAATTAATATTTAAATAAAATAAGTAATATTTATTAAACAGAAGAAAACAGAATATTCATTTAATTAATACTTTTCTTTATAGTCCAATTTCAACGAGGCAAGAAGACACATCACTTGCTTGAAAATAAAAAATCTCGGCAGTATGAATTAAAACATTGCAGAATTAATAATTCAATAGAATTTCATAACAAGTATTTTCTAAATAAGTAACTTAACAGAAACTTAAAAGTTAATCTTACTTTAGTTTAAGTTACACAAGTGAACTATAAACCTATATTTGCCATCCTGCCATCTTTATTATTGTACGGAAACTCTTGTACTTTTGGTTTACATAAAACACCAAAGATGGCGAGGAGAAAATAATTATCTTACTGCCAAAAAAAAATTACTTCTATTTGTTATTGCTTGTCTGGTAAGTGTGTAAGTGTGTTTATTTATGATAACGTCGAGGAAAATAAATTAAGAGCTCCAATGAATCACGGACCTACTAACTAGTTCTTGAAGAATTGTTCAGATGTCTCTTTTCTCAAAAAAACAAATAAATTGTACTCACATTGTAGCCTAGCCTAGCCATTGTAGTAGCCTTTGTTACTCGCTGATAATTTAGCTTTGCTTGGTGCAAGAATTTCACACAAATAAACTTACTTTCACATTTTATTTTATATTATACGTACGTATTGATTAAAATTCTGCAAGAGAAAAGCAACCGAACAAAAGTCGAATCTGTTTTACAGGTGTATACTAACGGTCAAAGGCAAAATCTTAAGTGTTCAATAAACTAATAGTAAATTATAATAATTACCGCGCTCAGTAGTTGGTTATGTATACCAACCTAGTGGAACCTGAGGCCCAAGTGTGAGTTTACTTCTCATCCACTCGATCGTCACGGTGAGCGCGTTCGGGGTTGTGATTGGTCCGCACTAAAACCTTCACCAATCGCAACGCCGAACATGCTCGCTGTACAGAACGTGTTGATGTATTAGGTCCTTACATATGAAATTGGCGTTTTGTACGGGTGGAATATAAAGTCATTTTTTTTTGTAAAATATATTGTAGCTCATCTAACTTAGTGGTTGTTTGTTGTGCAGTATGTGGTCTTGCGTTGTCGTGAAGCAGCAGTGGCCTAGAGCGATTGACCAATCTCGGTTGTTTAGCAGCTAGTTCTTCCTTCATGGTTTGCAGTTGCTGACAATAGATATCTGCCGTAATCGTTTGGTCAGATTTTAAAAAGCTATAGTGAACGACTTGAGAAAAAGTTACTTGTGAGTGTTTGGTGGACTAGTGCCGGCACTAGTCCACCAAACACTCACAAGTAACTTTTTCTGAGTCAATTTTCGTTTAGGGCAGGATTTGGGTGGGTCCCCAGGGTTCAGCCATTGCGATGAGCGCTTCCAATTACCGTACAGTATCCATTTTTCATCACAAGTAATGATTCGATTTAAAATCCCTTCATTACTGTGTCGGAGCAAAGTAACACAGCAGTCGACGCGTGTTTGCAAATTCGATTCACTTCATGAGGTACCCGTCGTTCAAGTTTTTTTACTTTCCTGATTTGCTTCAAGTGGATTAATACAGTTTTAACACTTATCCCGACGCCTGCAGCTACCTCTGAAGTGCTTTGTGATGGATCCGCTCAAGTTTACCAGCTAAATGAATTTATAAATTTGAATTTGGAATCCTTAACCAAAGAGGAGATATTTCAGATCAAAGTGGTCAGTACGACAAAACGCTAATTTCATATGTAAGGACCTAATATTATAAACTTGCACTAGGCCCACTGGTCGCAACGTCAAAACGCAAAATTTACCTATTGATTGCGTTAATTCCCAATTAAAGGCGATTGTTTGACAATAGCAAAAACACATTAGCCTGCCGTTTTTGCAACACAGCGTGTTGCAAAAACAGCGGGGAGCGTCTGCATACGATTGGCACGAAACCGCACTGCTTGGCGTACTAATGAAGAGCCCTATACCCAACAATGACAAAAAGGTGAAGAAAAAGAAGGAGAAGAAGTTTGTATGAGTAGTTGTATGAGAGATTATGTTGTAACATAAAAATTAAAATAAGTAAATTGTACTGCAGTGGAAAATGAAAAAGAGATAAGATTAAAGGAATATTTCCTTTTAAATCAAGTAACGGTTTCCTCTTCTATTAATGTAGTAGTAATAGTATTCTCATTCTGATGAGTAGTTATAAAGTAAACAACACATAAATAAAACATAAAACGAGACTAGCTGGAGATGTACTACCAATCGTATTTTTATGACACTTCCATCTTGTAGATAATTAAGCGATTCATCATTAAGTAATCACCTTCAAGATTTCTATTTACTGCAGTTTTTAAATCTTAAATCATGCTGTGCAACCTTTGTTCATTAGTACAGGCCTTGCGGCTATGTGAAAAGTTCGGTTAACAGTCATAACAGGTATTTTGTCGTGGTAAAATAGTAAAGTGTTACTAAGACTAGCAGATTACCGATATTAGTTTTCGGTAACAATACAATATAATCACATTATAGTCAACGTTAAATGTTTGTACGTACGTACGTTGATTGGAACTGAATTGCGACCGAACTTTTATTACGAGAATTGGCCTTCAGAAGTGTACTTCAGCATTCCAACCTTTATTCGGTGTTAATGACATCCTTTTTTTATTACGTAGGGGAAAACATGAAGACTAATGGTGACTTCGACTAAGGTCACCTACAACTCTAGGGTCAAGTATTGCCAGCCTTTAACTGCCTCTCTTAGGATTAGGGTTTTGGGGTATGGTAACCTCACACACTTGATAAAAAAAAAGGAAATAATTGCCTCACATAGGTTTTTTGTGATGCCACGGTAACACTTTGGTCCAGCTGGCTGCAGCTCTTCGGCGGTTAGAAGTGACTTATTTAGGGTGAGATTTCTATAAATCAAGATTATACATGCCTTATTATATGATATCTGCATTTAATGATTATATGTAATCGTTTTACGAGTAGAATACATACATTTCTATTTTTCCCTAAGCTATGTTATGATACACTGTGTATAACGAGACGTGGAAATCGGTGATGAGACCACTTTTTGTTCAAGACTTCTTCTAAAGCCTCCGTTTTTGCTTAGGTGTAAATCATATATAATTCTTATTCGGTTAATTTAAAAAGCAAATGATCTTATAAGTGCATCTCGTTCACGCATCGATCGCACACACACAGACACATAAACCTGCGTCGCGACTGAACAAATAAAACAAAATGCACCCCTCACCCCCATAGTCTAGTCACTAGACAACAAAGGGTGGCCGTACAAACTTAACGCGCATCAAATCCAGAGAAATATAACCCTTACGTGCTTTTTGATACAGTTGTGTATTTCACATCGGTGTTGTTTGATTGCCTACGGTGTTGAGAGTAATTAGATTTAACGGCGTATACAGATTTTACGGTGGAAATGTTACCTTTTTATAATTGCCTTTACTTTGTTATGATAAAGTGTAAGTAGTGAAAGGAAGAATATTCGCTTCGAGAAGTGAATGAAATAGTTGAAACATTATTAATTTTTACGCTCAAAGAGATTCGTTATAATTTTTCTGCTGAATGAGTAGTTATGCTGGGATTCAATGCTTAATAATACTAATAATAATAAATGTTCATACAAATCAAATATTCTTAATTAAGTCATATTTATTAAGTCACAACAAAGTTATTAAACTCGTATGTAAAATGGCAAGATTAAATTTTAAATTCAGTGCTTTAGTAAAAAGGAAATTAAAAGGATTGGCGTTAATTTATGTAGATTGAACAAATTTATTAACATTTAAGCGAAGCGTATGCGTAAGTGAATTCTATTTTAAAGCCTCCGCCATTTTGCTCTTATTTTTTTTTTAGTTAAAGGGCCACGACGATTCCTTAATCTCAGGGGCCAATCTCATCATATGTTAGTGCTTGTACCTGCTTTACTTATCATTGAGCATGACTCTAAAGTGCGTCGTTTTAACTGAAGTAGTTATTTTGAAGTGAAATCTTCTTTAGGCGCGTTGGCGTTTAACAAAAAACAAAAGAATGTATATTTGTTTTGAGATGGGCAAAAACCATTGAAATTTGACACTGTTACCGTTACCGACACCTCAGTATATATTGAAGTGAAAACAGCTTTTGGCGCGTTGGGCATTTTTTGAGATGGGAAAAAAACAATTGAACTCACGACACTGTTACCGTTACCGACACCTCTCTATATAAGTTTTGACTTCTGCCGGCACTCCCAGAGTGCCACTGTTTTTTTTATATACGAGGTCAAACGAGCGGACGAGTCACCTGATGTTAAGTGCATTGCCGTCCTTTGAGCCTGCGCCCAGAATCAGAGGGAGGAGGGGTTTGGGGTCCAGGAACCTCACTCACTCGGTAAAAAACAACGAAAGAATTGATTAACACCGGTCTTCTGTGAGTCCGTGGGGTAGCTCCAGTTGAGTTTGCCCAGTTTTGCCGAAGTGTCACTCTCCCACGATTGATAACCTCCTCTTTTTTGCAGTCGATTAAAGAAAGAGATAGACTTTATTGATCTGGGGGTAAAAACGGAGTTTAAGAAATTATAAAAGCCATTTTATGAAGGAAATTTAAAAAAAAATCATCTGAATGATATATTTGAATATCTGGATAATATATGTAAATACAATCAATTTTAATTGGTGTATTATGTAGTACGAGGATATCGTGAAACGTTCGGACACAGAAGTGGGTAATAATTGTTGTTGGTAATATACAAAGTTTAAGATAAAAAAAAACGAATATGGCAGTTAAGACTTGCAAGCGTAACAAACAAACAAACGAAAATTCGCATTTATATTATTGTTAGAATATAGTCACAAAGGAAGAACATCCATACATTGCGACGTGTTTTTCGCTTCATAAATATTCAATAATTTCAACGTTGGGTGTGCACTGTGCGGTGTGAAACCAAACGGTTGCCTTAGTTCGTCGGCCGGACTGTCGCGTCGCATCGATCGACACCTGTGGCGGCTTTTGTGGCGGCAAACTTCCTCGTGCACGAAACGTGTAGGTAGATGCATTCATAGGGAGTTGATTTATAGGTTTGTTTTCTCGCTATCTATATGTATAATTACTACGATAAATAAATATATTGATTTGTTGTTCATAAGTTACGCTTTATGTTGTTTTGATTTCCTATTCGACCGCGTTCGAGTTCTCGCTTCGCAGGTTTACATTTCTACTTTGTTAGCTATCTCTATATGTACTTTCAGTTCATATACTAAAATTGACAGGTTTACAGTCAGTCATTTTTTCTCTGGCGATCACTTTCGAAATTACAGGACGTAAATAAACTACAGCTAATAGGAATGACAATATAATTTTGTCAAGTCAACCGTGTCTTGTTTATGTAATTCCTAATGGGCCGGATTTATCTAGAAGAATTCTCTAGCTAATTAGCATATTTACAACTTCTCAACATCAAACGTCAACGCAACTTCAACGCCAGGCATGATCACCTAGCCTGGTCACGACACCTGTACCTCCACACCCATTATAAAAATTCTTTGATGAATGGAATGCTACATTATTAGGGAGTAACATAAGCTACTTTTTACCACGACAACCGATATACATTATATAAAAGTCAACATATTGATAAACATACAGCATAATAATAGTTTGTTTAAATTTATAAAACCTACATCAAAAGCAAAAGTCAAAGTTAAAATAAATTATAGTTTAAAAATACTAAAAAACACGCTTTTGTAACTAGTCGAACTAAAAAGTAGAAATAATTTTCAATAAGTTCAAAAAGAGAAATAATTTTATCGTAAAAATGCGTGGGGTAGTGCTGGATATCAAATTTTGTAAAAATATTTTATTGTTATTCGTAAAAGGAATCCATGCTTTTGATCTTTCAAATTAAATCTATTCATTTTCAACTAACAACGAAGAATTCTGTACAAAGAGATCGGATAATAAAAAGTAGTCGAGAAGCATTTAGTACAATATCCCGGCAAAATAAAATTTCAACTCACTCGCTTTGAACTATGAACCACATCAATGTACAGACGGTGTATTAGACTCGATGTATTAGACTCTGACTGTAAAACGTTGTATTAATTTTTCATGGAGTCGAGCAAATAAGATAATAATTCAATATAAAACCGACTCTATCCTTAAGAGCATAAGTAATGTTATTATCTTATTTACAAAAGTAATATAAAAGTAATATACAGTTATACAATGTGCCAGAATAATCTCATTACGCCAGAGATTTAAGGTATCAAGTATATATATGGCATGTGTTAGAGTGGAGACCGCGATTGGGCAAACGTAGTGCAGAGCGCCCTGAAGAACGAAGAACCGATAACTTGAGGAAAATGGCTGGCAGCGGATGGATGCGGACTGCCCAAGACCGGGATGGTTGGCGCTCTTTGAAGGCCTTCGTTAGGCAGTGGACGGCAATAGACTGAAGATGATAAAGTATTTATACAAAAAATCATGTTCATTTGGTCCATTTGTAAAATATATTACAAATGGACCTGCTCGACCGGAGGGACTATGGCCTCACAGCAAACCAGTGTTAAGCAGTTTGTTCATTGCTTTTGACCGAGTGAGGTTTATAGTTTCAGCCCTTAATAGTCCTCTAATGGACATAGGTATCTCCTTAGAAAGGAGGTTTTGGCCTACTATACCACGCTGGCCAGACGGGTTGGTATAGGGTTTGTGTCAAGTTTTCTTTGTCTTTGCAGTGCTGTTGTCCTGCGTAGTTTGGTCCCTTAGTCGTCTCTTAAGACACCCACGGGATGAACAGGGGTGGTGAAACTCCGTATTCTTAATCCGTTACCACATGGATGAGTAAGTAAGTGCGGTTACCAGCGCTAAAACCCCTCCCTCCGCGCTTTTTAAAGTTAATTTCTAACAAATATTACATATACTTGGCACATGCATCATTGCCAATATATAATATGTTAAGGAAAGGGTTATGTACAGGAGTGGAATATCAAAGGCTGTTGATGAGGATGATGATGATGTTGAACTCCTGCGCCAGATACATCATTATTTCTAGATGCTCAATGATCATTAATTGAGATAAAATTTGCTACCTACATTAAATAAATAACAAGAATGTTATGAAACATTTGCGTCGCATAGTAGTTATATTTAGTTATTAATAATTCATGTGAAACGTTGGAAAGCAGACGAATCCCTAAGCTAGTATACAAGCCGCTATACACATTGGGCCAAGGTCCTAGGCCAGCATATTGGACCTCATGATCCACTTGGCGGTATGTTGGTAGTATGCAGCAAAACTTGCCGGCCAACCGAATAGTGTCAGTTTTCCGTTAAATATAAAAGATTCTTGGCCTGCTCCAAAGAGCATTCACACGATGATAAATTGACACGGCTGCAAGAGATTCGACATCCATATTGATCAAAATGCTAAAACCAGAATAATCATGATCATGTGTACATAAAATCCTTTATATTTTGGCCCAACATTCTAGCCCAGCAACTTAGCCCAATGTGTACAGCGGCCTTTAGACGAATTTTGCTGCCTGTATCGCTTTTGTAAGCGCTACAGCATTCCGCTTCCCTCCACTGAAGTAATGAGTTCTTCATTGACAGACTAATTGGTTTAAGTCGTCTGCAGTGTTTGTGTCTTCGAATAATAATCAATTTACTTTACGATACTTTATGTTTAATGTAATTTATATGTTAAGTTTGAATGGGGAAGAGAGAAAAATGGGCCGATTAGACCGGAGTTAACAATGATATTATATAGTCGTACATACAAGAGGTAGATACGCCACCAACGCACAAAACGTGAGGGTCCTAATTAGGACCACAAAAAGCAAGCGCACGTACTAATTAATTCGAAAAAAAAACATAAAATGCCTTCTGTCGCTGTTCTGATTACAAATAGCTGTCTTATTCACTCTTATGCTTTCCGTTTTTCCTATCGCACTTGTAGCGTATGTTTTGTTACGGAACAAATATTTTGTGAGTGCAGTACGAATATAACGTATCTTCCTTAAAATATCGTTCGGAGTTAAGCAATTATTGAGCCTATTGGCGTAGTGGTTAGTGATCCTGATTGCTAAGACAGAGGTCGAGAGTTCGGTTCCCACCCATTAATAAAGTACCCATAATAAAGATTGTGTGTTGAACAGGATCATTTATCTATAATATGTATGTACATATTTAGAAATATATAAGTATGTTTATCCAACCCCGGATCTACGATTTTTTCAAACCGAGGCAGAAACTTAATAATAGCGCCCGTCTCTCTAGCTTTTGAGGTAAATAACTTAAAAAAACTCAGAAATATATTATGATGGTCAGCATTTTTTGTAAATAACAAAACAATAAATTGTTACCACAATTTGTATGTGTGTGTTAATCAACAGTCCCGTTACCATGCCGTGTGTGAGATGTGTGAGGTACATATTATTATTATAGAATTCAAATCAGCAGTAAAATTTTCACAAGTACTTTTTTACATTTTAATCGAACAAACGTTTTCGACTCAACAAGCTAAAGCAAAAAGTAGATAAAATGCTCTGCTACCCGTACGAAGCCAGGGCGACATACCCAGACACAGAACAAATGGTCATGCTCATCACACAATTACTTGATCTGGAAGGGAAACAACCCACAACTTCTTGCTTATTTTACAAGCGGGTTGAACAAAAATAGCTTATTAAAAAGCTTATTTTGTTATATAAACAGTCTTTAGAAAGTTTGTCTTTATTAAAGGCAAACTTTCTGACCACCCACTTCAACAAATTCTATTCAAAATAGTTATGAAACTAAATTCATATATTTGATACATAAAAGAAGAAATTTGGTAAACAATAATATAATAGTGGAGAGGGAGGTCTCATACTGCGTGAGTACCTAAAAACGCGTTATAGTGGTTTAGGTAAACATGCACAACAAGAGAGGCATCTCCGCAACGATCGGACATTGTCGCACATCTTCTTTTGCAACTTCTTCTTTCTTCCTCTTTAGTAAATTTTGTAGAAACAATTATCACTTTGAATTATGTAATTAAAATTAAATCAATTTAAGTTAGGTTTCTTGTTAAATTCAACTAATATTATTTATTGAAAAGACGTAATATTAATTTGTTTCATCTTAAATAAGTATCCACAACTGACAGCCTGACTAATTTCATTTAATATTTGTAACTTAGGTATACCATCTAACATACATACACGTATATTATTAAAACTCGGAGCACTAAATGGTATTATTATTGAGAATTGCTTTTTTAAATAAAAACTGTGTTAATTTAGCTACCTCCATACAAAATTTCATCAAAATTGGTCCAGCCACAAACTTTCTCCTTTATAATATTAGTTTGCTCTCATATTTGTAATCTAGTGTGTAGTTGTTACAGATCTCGGAGTTCTCCGCAGGCGGCAAGTTCGAGTTACTGATAGGCGATTTTGATCTTTTTGAGATATTGCTTACACTACTCGATTCATCCGTATGAACAATATTCATTTCCTTTCTTTTCCTTTCCTTGTCATTTTCCTTTCTTTTTCTTTTTCTTTTCTTTCATTTGTTCTGAACCAACCTTGACCTTTTTATATCTATGTTTATTCTCTCTGCACCATTAACCACCACCTCCGGCTCCTGTTGTGTCTTGTTATAATATTTTTGGTGTAGTTTTTACACAATACAGAATATCACAACTTTTGAGAGCAGATATACTTGAGAGTGCAAAACGTATTATTAAGTGCAATTATGTTATTGGAATAGTTTTATGTGGTTCATTTGAAAGAGGGAGGGCGCATCAAGGGTTGCAATTCATAAAAAGGGCTCATTCAACAATAATGGTTTCTCTTTTGAAGTTATTTATAATCTTTATTTTATTTGCTATAAACATTCTCATCTTTAATTATATTTGAGGCCTCGGAAAACCTGTCGGAAAACAGTCAAATATTTTTCAGCACGTCTATATTCCTTAAAACGAAAGGCGAATTAAATCTAATAAACCCGAAGCTTTTAACTAAAATTATTGTCAGTCGTTATAAATAAAATTAATAGAAGAAAATGTATAAACAGGTAATTTGATTATCTGTCCTTTGTCCTATTTGCTTAGTGATGTTTTGCCAAATGTTTGTAAGTGGGTCCTCTGACCGTGCCTGGTGTACATAGTCTCCACAGTTGACGTCAGACAGTTCAGTAGAAATGATAATAGTTGCGAGAATTTTGTTGTGTTGTGTATTTTGTTAGTAACTACTACTATGTATTTCAGCATGTGTTCACTAGATGGCATTGAACTGTGTTTCTGCTGTACACGGATGTCAGCACAAATGTGTATTAAACTTTGTTTATAACAGATAAAGTTGGTGTTACCTTAAGACATTTTTAATGCTATAGTTGCAAAAAGCATAAGGCCTATTTTTGCATGTCAGCGGTCACCTTAGTTCTTTAGTGATTTCATCATATAGAGTGTGAGATTTGCTTAAACGGTAATTAAAAAAGGAAATGCTGTAGTGTAGTGAAATTGTAACCTACATATAAAATTATTGCCCTGACTGACTGATACATCGACGAAGAGCCTGGACCCTGGGGATACAAACTTGAAATTTTAGCAGCTGATGCTTTTCTAAGGGAAAATAAGGAATGAACAGTTAAATGGAAGTTCGTCATTTTATAAGAAAATGCAATAACTAGTAATAATATATGTATGTAGGCACACATTAGTATTGTATCTTTAATGTTTAACGAATCACTTTAATCAAATAAGATGTTGCGTAGCTACGCAACGCCTACGCTACGCTACGCTTAATGCAGCTGTCTCGTGAGAGGGCTACGAAAGTGCTACGAAGTCGTACACCTATCAGTAACTGTTAAAGTATTTTTCTTTCAAATCTCTAGAGTGCTCTGAAAAGCCTTACAATTTCAATTATAAAACGTTTATATATAAATGTACGTTGCCGAGCGCTGTAATGTACTAATTCTTACGGTCCTAAACTAATTGAAATTAAAACCCCGGTACCTATCGGAATCAAACAAAGTTGAACGTTGATTGAAATCGTTAATGTTTTAGCATTGTTCAGCACAGTACCAATAACCATACAAAGTAACAAAGTGTAGGATTTCCTTTCAAATGGTGAAACAATTAGAATCAAAGTCTTACATAATTCAAAACAAACCAGTTACAAACTAAAAGCGTGTAAAATTAAAAAAATATCACTAGTGCTGGTTAGAATAGTTTTAAAGATAAAATATAGAAATAAACGAAACAAAGTCTTTTTATTCTACAGTTTTATTCCCATTTATGTTACGTTAATGACAAATAGAACAACCTTTAATAATGTAACTCCTTTTTGTTTCAACCTTTAGAGGTAGAGGAAATAATTGTTGGAATGCCCAACGATTAATTGTTTGTGGAAATGGCTCCAATGAACAGTTCGACGGGTTCACGCCTCTGTTTAGTTTGACAAATCCGCTCGTTAATTGGAACGCGGGATCGCTTTTGAGGTATACGATACACTTATAAGCGTAGCGGGGAGCGATTTAGCTTATAACTATTTGTTTATATTATATAATTATTAAACTTTTCCTGGGACTGCCCAAGTGTTATTACTCTGTGTGTTCGTGAATTAATGTCCTTGATCTTGGTGTACAGATGTTACAATAGTGGGTGTGTGGGATAAATTATTCTTATAAAAAGGCTATTACCAGGGATTTATGAAATTTAAAATAGTATTTAAGGTAAATAGATTTGTAACCTTTACTAATGAAAATAGGGCTCCCTTAAACTCATCCACAGGGAGCAGTCTTATATGGCTTGAATCGAAATAATCCCTGCAGTACTGACCAGGTAATGATTAGTAGGTATGCATGATTTAAAATCATGTCCATCATGAAATCATGTCCATCTTTCATGAAACTATCCTTCCTAGCGATTTTCATTTCTCGATAGCTTGCTCTATTCGACTTTCTTACACGTTTAATTCATAATTTATTTATTTGCTGATCAAAGGTGTACAGCGGTGTTACATTTTTATTTATACATGTCCTCTTTGGTCTATCTTAACGGCATGCAAAAATTGGTAAAAAATAATTGTCAATTAATTTAGAATAATAAATTACATTTGTCAATAAACATTGGTGTAAGAACTATATTATTATTTTTTTAATATCTTTTTTTAAGACAAATTCGCAGTAGGAATATATCCTGTCATTTGACAAACACAGCACAGAGAATACCCAGACACAGATAAACAATTTGTGGATCACACAAAGTGTTGTCCTATGTAGGAATTGAACCTACAACACTTAACGCAGTAGAAAGTGGCGAGGTAACCGCTTAAACCACTACGCTGTCCGTGCAGACATCAGCCTTTGATGTTGTCATGCGACAATATAGCTTACAGAAAAATGCCAAGCTTAGAGAAACCTCACCATAGCATAAAAAAAAGCAAGTGGTCTTAATCTCATGGCTTAATGAACTAATATTATACATACTTACCGTAAAGCACTAATATTATACAGTCTTACCGCTCGAGCGATTTTAATAATAATAAAACTGCTTTTAGGATAACATGGTCACACCTTAATTTGTGGGTTATGGGTGTTTAAATAGTCATTCGCATTTATCCTTATAGCATCGAATTTCAATATAGAATTATTTGAAGAACGTTTTTTATTTTACTATAGAAGGTCCTTAGTGAGTTCCTCAATTTACATGTCACGGTATTTTTTTTAAATCAATGAACTTTGAAATACTTACTAGGCTTGACTTATCAAAATGCAAAAATGCCTCATAAAAGCTACGCATTAGCTTAGCAAACTGGGTGTTAATATCCCTGGGGTGCTCTATGGGGGGTTTCAATAACACAGAAGTGGAACTACTGGTATTGCGGGGGCCCGCTGGCATGCTAATTCTGATGCTTAAAAAAAGGATGCTAACTAAAAAAAGAAAGAAATGTAAAATATTATACAAAGTATTGTTTAGAAGACTGAACTGGGTTCTGAACCCCCAATTCTCCACACGTACAATATGATCAGAACCCCTATTTTAAACACATACTTATCAACAACAGTTGGCAATTGCATTGCAACTCCGTCAATTAAAATCTTCAACCGTTAGCCACCGAACAACAATAAATAACAAGTCATAATTTCCCTAACGGTCACTCACTTCTTGTATCTTGTTGGAATGTGATCCAAAACCCCCAATTCTCCACACATACAATATGATACAGAAATCCAAATTTTGTACACATCAGCATTTAGCAATTGACTTTAAATAAAATCTTCAACCGTTAGCAGCTGAACAGAAATAAAGATTTTATTTACACTTGTTTCTATTAGTTGTTTAAACCAATCAATCTTCAATCGCGTCAATAAAGCTGACATCAGCGTTTTATGTTACCGAGAATCTGTTACCTAGCGCGCCGCTGGCCGGCTTTCGTCTCCGCTGGTCTAAGGAATAATAAGTGCACATCATTATCAGCTGTAACTATAAAGTTAATATGAGCGAGTCTATGTATTGAAATAACTACGAAAGTGGTTCAGTTATTAGATTATACCTTTGACGACACGCTTGCCTCATTAGAGGAATGAATGGATCTGCATCACAATGTTATTGTAAATATTATGTATTATATGTATATAATGCAAGGAAGCTGAGTGTGTAGCGGTTTCGATTCCCACATGGTACAAATATGTATTTTTGCCAGTCTGGTTTTGTTGTCATGATTATTTATTATAAAAGCATAGGTAATGAATTATTTAATTCCCCATACATGATTATTTATCATTGAATGTCCATTGATCGAAATAGTCAAATCAATAAATAAAATTGGACCTCGGCGCGGCAGCCGGTTACACTACCACTACACTATCCAGTCGTCATAAATAATAATATAAACGATTAATACTTCATCATAAGCATCATCATCAGCCTATCGCAGTCCACTGCCGGACATAGGCCTCTCCTATTGCACGCCACTTAGATCGATTTTGGGCTTCTCGCATTAAGCACCTGTCAGCCATCTTGCGCAAATCGTCACTCCACCTGGCCTGTGGGCGTCCTACACTACTTTTAATACTTGCCATAGTACAAATAAAAATAAGATTATATTAATTTCTTGTTAATTACACTTGTGAGAGTGTAAAGAATTTTCATACTAGTTACAACTAATTTATAAAGGTGAGAAAAATCACGATTGCTGCATTTTTTAATAATAGAAAAGTAGACACTTAATTTGCCTTTAAATTTATCCAGTGATAATAATAATAATCATAATCATCATTATCATCAACCTATCGCAGTCCACTGCTGAACATAGGGCTCTCCCATTGCTCGCCACTTTGATCAATTTTGGCTTTTTAATAATAATAATTTTATAATATTATTTCAACATATAACACAGTGCCATCTAGTCCCTTTCAAGCTTATGGAGCTTGTATTGTTTATCTAGACAACGGATAAATACACAGATATTATACATAAATTACACCCAGACACTGATCATTATCAGTAAATATTTATCCAGAGCGGGCATCGAACCCACTACCTATGCGTAGGAGTCAGGGTCACTAACCATTAGACCGACGGGTCTGTCAATATAGATAGGTATCAATCTTATTGTTCTGTGAGAGCACATACCGCTTCCTTTTTAGAAAATCGTCTCAGGTATACATGACGGAGCGGCGCCGTCGAGAAATAGGGAACGTAAGGATGCTATCATATTGAGTAAGTAACAATCAATTAATTTTAGACTCTATTTGCTGATAACATAGACGTAATTTTTGAGCACATATACTCGTATCTAAATCGTTTTCTCACTTTGTTCGCTATTGTAATTAACCACCGCTTTAAAAATGTAATCTATTAATATTAATATAAAAATTTCATTTTAATTAGAACACTTCCCGTCTACTGACAGCTTTTTCTTTTTATTCAATATTATTGTGAACATTAGAACAACAAGTATGTACGTATAATACTGCAATTATAATTTAATATCGAATAATAAATTTGATTTATACTTAATAGTTAATTGAACTTATGAGTGAAATTTATTTATGGCGTTCTTAATTTTGGGTCAACCAATCCCCTCGATTCTGACTGTGAAATACCAGCATCTCAACCAGTACCGTCGGTAGAAATAAAGAAGCATAGGAAAAAGGTTGCCGACAAAACATAGTAACGGGCAAAGACCAGGGTTCCGGTGGTAAAATCTAGTTTTATTGGGTCCGAGACGGAGTCGGACGTTGATTTGCCATCGCCATCGGCATCAATCAAAGAAGGAAGCAGGCGGATTCAGAGATACTATGCTGAAGTTTTTTAGTTGTAAATGTGGGTCCTTTTAATTTAGATTTTCCATATTTATTTATTTTTACATATTAGTTCACATACCTACTGACTAAGATATTCTAAATACTATTCAATATATTTTCAATATATTTTTGAAGGTTTTTTCATGCTCTTGTTTTTTAACTTTCTAATGATAATTATTTTAATTTCAGAACAATCGATAGATCGATAAAACTCGGTGGTGATCCCATCCGAGCGGCTGCGTTGCGGAGCTTCTTATCAAGACGTAGCGGATCCGGTCATACACTCCAGCGAGATCCCACCACTATGTGGAACTGCGTGTTTACAACGCTCAGGAAGCGGAGGCGCTCAGCACCGACCGCTGGAAGTGGGCCCTAGTTACATTCAAATCGGCTGTTGATAACAGCAGTCCGGTATGGAAAGCAGTCACAAAACTTGTGAACACTGCTAAAGAAGATTGTCGGGAGATACAGCCAACACTCTATCAGTATAATGTATTTTTAAAATTGGGTGAGTGTCTTACGACAATTTACTTAAAGTACTTTTGCTTTTTTTTATTGTAAAAATATATGAATTTGATTAAACATTTTTTTTATTGAAAAACTTTGTAACGTTCACTTCATCAGATTATTCTATATTCATTTGTTTAATTTAAGTAAGTACCAGTACCTACGCATATAATTCTTGATTTTTATTTTGAATGTTTGTTTCCTCTGAAAATTGTAATGAAATATAATCTTGCATAAGTACTTTCTTATATATTTTCTTAATTATTATTTTTGTGATTTCTTTCAGTAAAACAAAATCTACAAACAAAAAGCCAATAAACTCGAATAAATAAAACCAAAAAGCACTGACTAACTGACACTGGCTGTACGGATAGCGTAGTGGTTTAAGCGGTCGCCACGCCGCTTACTACTACGCTGAGTGTTGTGGGTCCAATCCCCACATGGGACGACACTTTGTGTGATCAGTAAATAGTTGTTCTAAGTCTGGATTTTCTTTGTGTCTGTTTCATGTAAGTTTGTAAAGGCCCCCGCGACGCAGGATATTTTACTAGCTAATGCCAATGTTGTCTTTTAAAATAAAAGCCATAAGCTCGGATAAATGAATCTTAAAGGTTAAACGACCGTCAATTTTATTCTTTAAGTACTTAAAAAAATGCAGATCAGTGATTGTGACCTCAAGGTCACAATCACTGATCAATTAAGATTCAAATCTTAATTTTGAAGTAGTTTTAAATTCAAGATCATTAATTTAGACCTTGAAGTACTTAAATCAAAATTTAAACAACTTAGGTCAAAATAATGTATAAAAGATTTCTTTTAGTGAATATTATTTTAAGGTAAAATTTATGAATTGTTTTACTTCTTCTATTCTACATAACAAAACCTGAAATTTTCATGACATAAGAAAAGTAATATACATAAATTATACTGCTTGTTGGGTATTGATAATGTGCAAACAATAGCTGCTGCTTTCAAAAATAGAATTACAGATTTAATCCAATGAGTTTAGATAACATATCACCCCAGAGATATTTTTATCAGATATTTCAAGCATGATTTACAAGATTATTGAGAAATTGCGATTAAAACATCGATCGATTAAGATACAATTTGAGCTTTTTGTATTGTACAACTTACCTAAAAATGAAGAATTGTCTATGAAATCTTTTAATACAAAGTAAAATGTGATTTTACGGAATACTAATATAAAATTCATTTTTTGAAGAATGTGTGCAAAAATTGCTGTACAGAATTTGAATTATTAGAATCTGGTTGGGCTTTAGAGCCGATTAATCATTTGGAAATGCCTTTACCAATAAACATTGTTAAAACAAAGTCATGTCTTAACATTTTTAATAATGACAGACATTGCTTTCTCTGGTGTATTGTAGCGTATCCGTGTATGTAGTAATAGAATTTCATCACATCATATTAAATATCAGTGGTATATCATTCCCACCAACCATTGATGACCTTAAACAATTCGAAAAAAAGCGTAAATGCGCTTTTTTTCGAATTGTGAATGTTTATGGTTTAGAAATAAAACACAATTACTGGAATTATACAAAACTTTACAATTGGATCAGTTGGGTCAGTCACCCACTTAAATTTATTATTAATTGAAAGAGGAAGCAAGTCATTTCAGTTTAATGAAAAAATTTGGCCGATTAGTTCATGATCAACTAACAAAAAACAAATCTAAAATTCAATTACGTGATGAATGTTGTACATATTTAGATTCAGAAGCAAATTAGATAATCATAATTGTGCACGAATGCAGACAGTGCTCCCAGAAGAGAATAGCAAGTTTCGGTTTTCTAATTATATAAGGGCTCAAAGAATACCTATTGTTATTTATGGAGACTTTGAAAGCTTATTTCGAGAATATTCAAATAAAAATAAAATTCAGTATGTCGAAAACATACAAATTCATGAAGCGAGCTAAAGGCTGCCCTAGTTTACTTAAGCCTTAAGCCTATACAAACAATATGAACATTGTTATGATTTGTATAGTTGTATTTATCACGATTCAGTATCTACTTTATAAAATGTTTTATGTCTAAATAAATGGTGTATAATTAAAGCCATGGCTGTCAAAACGGTAATCGAACATAAAATATAAGAGTTCTACTCAGAGTTGCGGCTCCACTATATCAGTTGTGCTCTGTTTGAAAATACAATAATTGTAACTTCACCAGTTACCATGACAATGAGTATTGGAGATCGAGTGCAAGTATTGATAGCAGAAAAGCGATTATATGGGCTTCATATTGTAAAAATAATAAATTATGAGCAGTATAATGCAATCTTAATAACTCTCTGTAGATTAAACAATAAATGCTCTAAAAATCGCTTTAAAGAGCTTATGTTATGGGTTCGAATAATTAGAATTTACATCAATCTGGTAGATTTAATAGACGAAAGCTAATATATAAGCTAGTTCAGCGGCGGGGGTTCTGGTTTATATTGTGTATGTGGAGAATTGGGAGTTCTGGATCCAGAAGTGATCCAAAACCCCCAATTCTACCCTACTGAAGAGTTTTCCTGCTACTTCACAGCGATGTTAAAGTTATCGAACTGTAACTCGTGAAATACCTACTTATTGCTGAGAAGTTTTGGCCATCAACAGTTTATCTATTCGTGAATTTCGACAGCAAATCCATGAGTTGCTTTAAAAATACCCAAATCGCTATAGAACAGAATATAGTGCACTAGTCTTCTATGGTACCATCAGCAGATTTTGACCGATGTTAATGGGACCAACTGGACATAAAACCCTTATAAATAAAAAATAAAGTTTCTTTTTCGAATCGGTTCTGCCATTATCGTGATTGGAAAACATGTAAAAAATATTCCTAACTTTCAAACACTCCCATGATAAGAATCAATTAATTATGTATATGTATGAGAATTACCGTAATAGGTAGCTACAGTCACAAAGCTGACGATGAGTTACAGGCAGTCAGTCTGTGACTCAGCGGCCAGTGCAACCTGGTCGAAACACCAGGCAATTGAAAGGAATGTAATACTTACTACATGACCACATTAATTCCCGTATTTGAACATCATCAACAGCCTATAATAGTCCACTGCTGGACATAGGCCTCACCTTAGAAAGGAGGTTTTGGCCCACTATACCACGCTGGCCAGACGGGTTGGTATAGGGTTTGTTTCAAGTTTTCCTTCTTTTTGCAGTGCTGTTATCCTGTGCAGTTTGTTCCCTTAGTCGGATTCCACGGGATGATTGGGGGTGGTGTCATTCCGTATTCTTGATCCGTCACCACATTGAACATAATGAAATTTAATAAAATGCCATAATTCCACTATTTATCCGATTTCCCTTGTTCCACCACGTTAATCTTATATTATTTTTATTACAAGGCACAATCTAGATATAATAAAAGCGATTCCATTAATAAACGTCCATTTATACACAAAAGGAAATGGAGTACGTTGAGTAAATCCTTAAACGAATTAACAATAGTGATGATATCAGTGTGGCAAGTCGGAACATCGTTATGGACGCTAGTATTATGGAACCCGGATGAAGATAAGGCTGAGCGATGCCCAAATGAATTAGTCGTGAAAAATGTCGCCAGAAAACAAAAGCTTGACGTTCATCGCTTTATTGTTTGTTTACGATAATGTTTAATTTAGTGAAAAACATTATGACATCATTTGTTTTATTAAAATAAAACCTTTCGTGGGTTGTACTCATATTTATTCAAGATAAATGGTGTGACAATTGACACCTTTGCAGCTGGACGTTTTCCTATTCGAAAAATAAACCTCATCGGGTCATAGTAAAATGTTTATTTATAATAAATTAATTTGTTTAGCAGAAACTACTTTTATGGTTATAAGAACAAAAAAAAAATGCCCCTAGTATAATTATAGTTCTGTGACGTAAATGAACATGTCTACTTGTGATTATTTAGGTATATGTAAAAGAATTAACGCGAAACGTCAAGCAATTTAATAGTATATAATAACTATTATGTGATCGCGTCCCCGTATATATGCAAAAGTGTACATCACGGAACGTGAAAGATTCGTAATGTATTTTTGTAATTTTAAGTCAAACCAAATTATCGGTTTTATGTGCAACATAGACATTTGAAACCATATAATCAAAAAACAACTTCGTGTAAAAGTTGTTCTTAATACATCTGTATTTACCCCTAACCAAGAATCCAAAGTCGCGATTGTGCAATATAGCAGAAAGAATCTGATCGGGCTTAAAAATCAACGGCAGTATTGTGTACTTGTTCGTACAATGAAACACCTTGTGTCGAACACGTTTCGAGACCTCTCCACCGCGTCTGGACAAATATTGTTACCATTATTATATATCAGTCAGCTGCACAAAAATAGAATTAAATGTAATTGAAAGTTGTAGAATTGTGTTTCGAAAAACGAAGAACTATTTTTAGCTTCGGAAATACTATTAACTGAAATACAACTTAACAGATTTATGTTAGTCAATCTAAAGCATGTTAGTTAGTATTATTTCACATATCTCACACACGGCCGTCCAATTCCAAACTAAGCAGAACCTGTGATATGGTGACCAAACTGTTGGTAAACATACTTATATACATATTTCTAAATACATACGTATTTTAGAAAAATTACACCCCCACACACAGAACAAAATTAAATGACCGTGCTTATCACACAATATTTGTTCTGGGTGGGAATTGAATCCACCACCTCTGGCTTAGCAGTCAGGGTCACTTACCTCTAGACCAACAGGCCGGTCGAACCTTAAATTACTACTTTATATTACTTTGTATAAGATATACATACATAATCAAAATTTGGGGAATTTTCTAACTTTGGGAAAAATTGACTAAGAGAAATTTTATATGAAAAAATAGGCTTTATTTATAAATTAGAATATTGTTAGTGCAAGAAACTCATTTTAAAATGAACTAATATTCGTTCACTCCATTCATCATACAATATACGTCTACATCAATGTCTCGGGACCTCACGAACCTATTTATATGCAAATTTTAAGGCTAAAATATAAGTACATAGGTAGGTATGCTTACGACGCTCCTAGTTAATTTTGTTCAAAAGTCACTCAAAAAGATTTATTGGTGCTTATCGAGACAAATTTATTCGAAGTATTTCGTTAGATAGAATACGAAGTTGTCTGGCGAAGGCTTACGAAGACACGTTTAAGGTGATGTTAATAGTTTTTTGTTTGGAGTTTATTTGTTGTTTTCTTTATTACACTTAGGGTGTGATAACTTGTTAAGTTTTAAATCGAAGAATTCGCAGAATATTACCATGAATATTAAAAAACGTGTAACTTTACACATCTCTGATACCATTTTTTTTTTTTTAACGTGTGGAAATCCAATCGGACCGTCACCCCACCGGGGTTTGCGGCGTTTGCACACATCTCTGATACCAAACTCGACCAAGCCTGTGCTATGGTAACCAGACTGCCGATAAACAAAGTTATATCATATTATTAAAGATAGTTTTTTTTGTTAATTTTCGTAAATAAGTCAAAAACGCTGACCCCGTGTAGAAGAAGCAAAAACCTTCAAGAACACTTCTTACCGACATGTATTTTTTCAATTTATACGATACATTCTGAAGTACCCCACAACTCGAAGAGTCGCTTTACCAAAATAAATAAAAACTCATTAATCTGTAATAACAAATATGAAAAACATTTTACAAAGTACGTAGGCTGTTTAATATTCGTATGTCAACAGCCTCCGGAGCACTGGAGCGAAGTATTTGCTCGATATTCAATTTAATCTGTGACTCTACTCTAGAACGTCAATTTGATTTTAAATTATTTTAATGTTACCATTGTATGTAAACTATTTTAAGTGTCCTTAAACATGTTTTGAAGAATCCAAAATCTACTCCCGAGAATAAATACGCAAGCTCTCGCACGCCTTGATCATCATTATTAATAATAATAATTTTACACGTCTGATCCCAAACTAGGCAGAGTAAGGGTGAGAATCGAACCCACGACCTCTCCCCAGAGTCACTACCTAGTAGAGTAGTCGGCCAGTCTATTTTTCATTATGAGAAATGCAAAAGCCATCACCAATTTGTGCAGTGTTTAGCTATGGCTATACCGAATATGAACAGTTGGACTAACTCTTAGCACTCTGGTACTGCTGGCTGGCCATACAGAGAGTCATAGAATTTTGTTTACATCCATAATTCTTGCCAATTTTAGTTCTATTTCATTTCTCATAAGGTAGTTTCCACAAAGTTGGTGTCCTTTGAATATAATTTTCAAAACGCTAGGTGGCTGAGAGTGAGAGTATAGAAGAAGAGTTCTTCTTCTAGAACAGACCCTCAGGATCAGTCTCTACTTTCTAAAAGAGTAGTACATTGTAATAACTACAATTAAAACTATCTATCAAATATCGATTGGCGGTTTTATCACATCCATTTCTGGTTCAGGAATACAGTCGGTTATGATGTCACCACCGTAGTATTTTTATTATTTATTTATTTATACATCTTTATTGTACACCGCTACAGTATATATTGTACAGACATGGATGGACATCTACATGTGGTATTACAATAGGCGGTCTTATCGCACACGGCGATCTCTTACAGACAACCTTTATACGGATATTGCCAAATATGATTTAGGGTAGCCTGTGGTGTACTTTATATTATTAAAATATAAAATAATAAATATACTAAATATACTAAATATATAAAAATAAACATATACATATATTGTTACAATAAGGCTAATAAATTTTATTCGTTTCATAATTTAGATTGTCTTTTTATAGTTACTAAGTTAGTTACAAATAATTAATTATATTTAAAGGTGGCAAAATACTTTGATAATTAAAGGGTAGCTTCGTTTTAACTTTGAAGATTTTATTCTATATCTCAATGCTTGACTTATAAATTATATATTAATTTAAAACCAGCTGTACCCTGCCACACTTCGTTGTGGCACATTTTGATTGCATTGAAAAGAAATGAAGAAAAAAACTGAAGCGAAATATAAACAAAAACAATCTTTGAAGCTGGTTGTTAATCGTGTGAAAGTTTGAGCTCAATCGATGCTGAACTCTTTGACTTTTAGAAGCGTACACAAACCAACTTAACATTTTTATATGAATATAATAAAAGATTTAAGATTTATTAGTCAGTGATAGCGTGTATCTTTTAAGTGATGACTAAGTTATGAGCTTAGTTCAGTGAGTAAATTGCAAAATATGAAGAAAATCATCTAGTATAAATAGTTGACCTAAAATTAAATGACTATGAATGAAAGAACTTTGAAAAAACCTTTGCTCTTATCTTTTTTAAATCTTTCTTTATTTTCTTTTAAGTGTTTCTTCAAGAGATTTTTTGCTTATAGTAGCTTCATTTCAAATTTAATATTTTATAAGACACCACTTAAACTTCTAAGAGAAGAAGATTTTATGAGATACTAAGAATTTATGGTTACTGCTCTGCCCCTGAGAGACTACAACCTAGTGTGATGTTACGTACCCTTACCTTCCTCAAATAAATACTCAAGCCAATACAATTCTCACATAATATATCGCTAATCTTTAAGTTATTCTTTATATTATATCACTGACATGATCCCATAACATATTATAACCACACAGACTTGAAATACCTCATAAAAGTTTTATCAATATCCATTAAGTGTAATAAATTTTAAGTATAAGATAAAAAAACGATTATAAATAAAACACCGCACAACACTATCTTTGTAATATTTGTGTTGTCTTCATGTTAAAACAAGAAAATCCATCAGAATATTACACTAAACACATTAATGTTTAAGAAACATTGTTTGGCTTACATAGATTTTAATTGTGTATACGTACAAAAATCAATGCCATCAGAAACGAGGTTTCACACGCCTTTCAATTACCTGACGTATCGACCATCGTATCGGTTTGAGCAGTATTAGTACAAACATTTGTTAATAAATTATTAAGGATAAACGGTTATCACTCAGGTGTGTACTTGGGGCGACGTGACGTTTTCAGGTCTCGCACACCGTCGCACCAGCTTCACTCCTTGATAAAGGATCTCCATCGGATCCGAAATAAATTGGGCATGCTTGTAATACACACGTAAGTACCTAAAACCATAAAGTAAAACAGGTATTCACTTAATATTATTAAACACTGAAGTCAGTTTCCTTGTTTGTTTACGCTAATCTATACGTACTTGGAAATCATTAAATTGGATTAGTAAAATCCAATTTAATGATTTCCAAGTACGAATACCCTTCACTGAGTAAAGTTACCTGGTATAAATCATAGTGCTAAAGATTACAGAATTGTAGCAGCAATCACATAAATTAGACTAACACAACAGCTTATACAAGATATTACAGATCGTCATCATCATCATCAACAGCCTTTAACAGTCCACTGCTGGACATAGGACTCTCCTTAGGAGGAAGGTTTTGGCCTACTATACGACGCTAGCCAGACTGGTGGGTCTAGGGTTTGTGTCAAGTTTTACTTCTCTTTGCAATGCAGTTGTCCTGGGTAATTTGCTGCCTTATTTGACTCTTACGAAACCCACGGGATTATTAGAGGTGGCGACATTCTGTAATCTTAATCTATCACCACACGAATAGGTGTTACAGAATTACTGTCATTTTCTTTTGCCCGAGATATTTAAATGTATTTTTTATACACATTACCCCTTCAGATTACCATGACGATGGTGTTATGAGTCACTGGGTCTACCCGCAACCATTTTATCTCAAATATTACACCCTAGCGACAACATATCTTATACATAATAATTTTTAACAGCATCTTATTTACAGCAACTCCTTAAACGACAAAAACTGTGAATATCTCCTGGAAGATATAGAATACACATCTGAATCACGTTAATAATACACATTGGGATTGGGATCCGATGATAATTTGCACTTAACTCGGCCCCGGTGACAGGCGACGATTAAAAGTATGTTAACACACCACTCCAGCGAAATTAACTCGCATATCATGCTCTGGAACGCGCTCAACATCCCTCTCTATCTACTTTTGATAGCAGTTTGAGTGTGCATCTGTTGATTAAGTTACTTCTATGTTACAGCATGGCAATAAAAAAATCTATGGAGCTGTGTTCTGAATGATATTTATATATTTAATGATGAAGCTATTTTCATGCGACTGTACTGATGGCGTAGTGTTTTAAGAGGCTTCCTGTTGCGCTGAGTGTTGTGGGTTCGATTCCCACATGGGCTTACACTTTGAATGATCCACAAATTGTTTTTCTGAGCCTGGATGTTTTTTGTGTGCGTTCCATGTATGTTTGTAAAGTCCCCCGCGACACAGTATACATTTCTAGTAAGGAAGTTGTCTTTTTAAACAAAAAAGAAAAGAAAAAGAATTAAGTTAAAACAGATTTTTTTTATGGTATAGAAAGTAAACAAGCGTATGGGTCACCCGATGGCAAGTCACTACCACCGCCCATTCACACCAGCATATACCGCCACAAGTACGTAATGGACTTTAAAAAAAGTAAAATCGAGTTCAATGTGCCAACATTACGATGAACTGTAATAAAATGTATCCTTAATTTTCATCCTCAAGTTTCTAATCTAAAGTCGGAGTTCTGAGGTAACAAGATTAAATAAAAAATCATTAATTTAAGAATAATGATTTTATAAATATATTAAAAATGATTAATTTAAAAAATGTTTGTGTATATGTAATGTCTAAGTGTATCTAAATATTATGTATATGTATAATTGTATTGGTACTTATCATAAAAACTAGTGTAATGCTATTTATATATGTACTCTGGGTATATTATAATCCACAATATTTAATGATATATTAAATTAAATTTTTAAAAGTTACATTTAAAGTTTTTGTACATCTACCATGCTTGGCTCTGCATCGCCCTAAGGTCGACTGCCACATTTGTGCACTAAGATTAAATAAATAAACTAAAAACAAACAAAAATCGAATTGCGAACCTCCTCTTTTTCTAAAGTAGCGTTGCATGTTTTTTATTTGCAATATGAATTTTGTCAATCAATTAAAGTATGACTGTACTAGAACAGTACCGTTTTTTTTTCAGATTTACGGTATCTACCTCTTCCCTAGTCCTTTTCCATATACCTGTGAAGGTCAATCAAGGAGCATCAATTGAATAGTTAAGGCGTGAATGAGTAAAAAATAAACAAACTTACTTTTGTTTTTATTACAGTAGTTAGAATAATTCAGCGATTGAATGATTGTGAAATCTTATTACACTGATAAGGTGGTACAGAATAAGAATCACCTGATGGTAACCTAAGACACAGATAACTAAATAACATGCGTTTATTTTTTTATCAATGTTGAATTACGTCACAGATGTGGCAATGGAAACATTGATTTCCCTTTGATCATTACGGGTGCAAAGCTTACATCAATATTATTACTTAACATCTACCCTTGGCCTTACGCACAACACACACACACAGACATCCTAGCCAAGGGCACTCGACTTAATATAATATACATATGTATGGTATATACAACTGTTCTCATGTATTTCACACACAGATGTGCAACACAGCATCGTATATCTATGGTTGTTACTGAGTACATAATATGTCGCAGCTAAATCTATGATATCGTTACAGTTTAAAAATGACTAGAAATCGGAAAGATTTTTAAGCAGTTGACGTATTCCTTATAATCTCCAAGTAAATAAGCTTACGAACTTTCGTGACTGGTAGATCAAACGACATGCCCGACTCGTTCCGGACCCTTCATCAAGGGGTGCAGCTACCTTCTGAAAAGTACACACGTGAAGTTAAACTGTTGTCTATAGGAAATCTTTAATTATTTTTAAATAAATAGATTAAGTACAGATACAGTTTTTTTAATGCAAAATGTTGGAAGAATTTACTGTCAACAAGTTTTAGATACTATTAAATGTATGTTGATGGGGTGTGATGTTCTAGTTTAAATAAAGGAAGCATTGCACCTGAAATTAAATGAAAATGATTTTATTTAATCTAATTAGATTACACAGACAGTCGTTACGATATATAAGATTAAGTCTTATGGGTATAACATTGCAATACTTTAACTTGTCAATTTAACTAATATTGAATCATTTAAAATACCGGTGAACAATTATTAATGTTTTTAAACAATTTCATTGCGGTTCACTTAAATAAGATTATCTATTGGTAAAGCATAATTCTTAATCTTAATTCTTAGTTTTAAATATCAAATATTAAGTATGTTAATTAAAGAAAATAGTGACTATAACAACTACTACTTCTATTTATTTGTCAACCTACACTAATAAGTACCAATATTCAATTGAAAAAACAACCTGTGTCAAGTTATGTGTAGCACAAAAAAAATTGAGTCTTTTTGGATTCCCTTACTAAAATGTCGATGTTTCGTAATTCGCATTAGTAATATCTTTTGTAACAGTTATTTTTTGTACATTTGTAATGCGTACGGTCTTGTTAAAAGCTACATCTATTGGCCGCGTTGCATTGTTGTGGATTTATCTAAGGTAGTTTATAACTACAGTTTTGATCTTCTGTGTTCACTGATGTTAAATGTCAAAGTAAAATGTTGAAGAGGGGTTATTTTCTGGAAGCTTCGTTAACCGAAGATATATAAGTCCGGCTTTCTACCACGAGAGAGACTCTGCTATCTCGTGCCTTCCGATCTTAAATAGTGTTTTGATTGCTGTGTGATTTAATTTTCGTAATATATTATCTGTTTAAATCTACCCACTAAAGTGGTAAGTATTGTCTAAATTCTTCTTAAACCTATTTGTTTCTGGAACCTGATTAATTATATGAGTGCTAATCCATTCGTAGGGTCCCAGATTTCGGGGTCAAGACGGTCAGTCTCAGACGGCGTGCTTGCTCTTTTGTGGCCTTCTGGTACAGACTCAAGTTTCTCGGTACCCTCTGGCAAAGCTGGTGATTGCGTGGCTCACGACGCAAGCGGACAGCCGTACCCAAGAGTTACGTACTTAAACTTATAATTGCAAATTGTTAAACTTTTATCCATATCTAATATAAATAGCCGACTCGGGCGGAAGAGGAAGTAACCTTCTGGAGGGACGACGAGGAGGCACCGAGCACCATCAGCTCGGCTCTAACGCGCTCCGCTGCAGTTTTTTTTTCTTTTCCTTGTACCCACACTGATTAATTTATTTAATTTCTTATTGTAAATTTGATCTACTTTTTTTTTGAAATATACATGTATGTATAACTGAGATGTAAGTTGTTTTCCTCTAAAGAGTCCCATAGGTTTCCCACACGCACACACTTCTATTCTCATACAAGGCGCCCTGAGGTAATCTCTTGAATCTCTCCACTGGGTCAGCCGGTGAGTAGTCCGCCTGAGAAGAAAAGCGGCTACACTTGAAACAACAAATATTAATCTTTTACTGCAACATACACCTACCCCATGCAATTCGGTCGATTCAAATGCAGATGTTTGACGAGGATGCACGGGTGGGCTATAGGGATTTAGGAGGGCCGAACCCTCCCAGACAGATGTATTGATTTTTGTGTTACTGCTCACCCTCTAGTTGAGGGCTGTTATTATTAAATATAAATGGCGCCGAAATTTAGTGGTATAAATTGTTTTGACGTTATATTATTGCATTTGTACCGATGTTACTTTGAACAATAATTTGTATGTATCGATTTGTCTCTGCTACATTACAATTTGTCATCAAATTCACAAATGAATGTTATAATAGTAAGGAAGTATTGTTTACATCAACAAAAAAACATAAATCACATTTCATAAACATAAAAATATCTCATTAATAAATAAATATATAATAGATTTACTCATACTTATTTTAATAGATAGGTATATACGTACATACATATTCATAAATATACCTTTTATAAGTTTTTGACACTACTACTAGCCGGTAGTGGGGTATCAGTTTTTACATTTCATTTTTACGATCTATATCATTTTAGGATTTTTTTGCAAAATTTCATGCTTTTAGACAAAGTGGTTTCAGTTGTGTGTTGATGGATTAGTCAGTCGGTTTATGATTTTATTTACATATATAAGAGATGACTACTGACAACTACGCAGATTTCACCTTTAGAACATAGTCGATACTACACTTACAAACACGATTCATATCATATTGGAAAAAGCTACATGAGGAATGCTTGTAAATTTATGAATTATAATATTGTATGTTTCTAAATACAATAAAAGCCACTAAAGAAAAGTGTCCTTTGATAAAAGCTCATATTATATATTCAATTATTATGCTGTGCCTATTCCAGTAACCAGCCGTTCCTGGAAGAGAGTACTTATTGAAAATAATTGTTGCCTTTGTTCCTGCCGCTGTGTTTTAACTGACCAAGCCAAAAGAACAATGTTTTAATTATCGACGTCTATTTTGATGTGTGCCTTTTACTTGTGTGGATGTTACTAGTGTGTATAATCTTTTCTTAAAAAAAAGAGCTTTCTTTATGATTGTGGTAGTTTAAATAACTAGTGCTTCTAACAGGTTATCTTTTTTTGTTGATGGGATCGAAAATCTCTTCGGATCTCCGGCTCCTTGTGGATGCAGGAGGCAGGAGTACGAGTATGTTGTGTTTTCACTAAAAACCTCCCCGACAGCCGGCCTCATGTGCCCTACTCTGAGGAAGCCAGGCCCTATCCCGGAGGCAACCCACGATATCTTAGCATATTATTCCCTTAGTAATCAATCATATATAATTCTTTTCTTTTTTTATAGACAACTCCCGTATTAGGAATACGTATATATCCTGTGTCGCGGGGGACTTTACAATCATACATGAAACGGACACAAAGAACACCCAGACTTAGAACAACAATTTGTGGATCACACAAAGTGTCGTCCCATGTGGGGTTTGAACCCACAACACTCGGCGCTGTAGGAAGCGGCGTGGCGACCGCTGAAACCACTGCGAACCACTGCGCCAACACCAGTCGATTCAATTAAAGGTCGAGTCAAGTAATAGTAATCATTTTTAATTAATTTCTTATTCACAATACACAATTAATATTCATTCGACTTGTTGTTGCAATCGATCGAACTAGTTGTCGGGATGACGACGCGTACTTCAACTTTACATTTGTCCGTCCTTTATCTGTCCCTCTTCTGTGATTCAAATTCTTATTAGTATGAATCTAGTTTTTTCCTCCAAGCCTTTAAGTCTACTACAATACGGCTGAACTTCGATTTTTTACGCCAACCCAAGTACTAGGCGATATCGAAGTTCTGTAGAAAGATTGTTGTAGGACTTTTTAGGGCTTCAGCTGCCTGAAACGATTGCCACAGATGTTCGTAATGCAACTGGGACCGATGGCTTAACGAGCTCTCCGAGGGTCGCAACGTGTTAAAAATGGTCACCCATCCATAAACTGACCTAGCTAGTATTGCTTAACTTTCCAATGTGTTAACCTACTCGGTTACTACTTAGCCACGAGCCCCACGTATGTATCGAGTTTATTTTGCTTGAAGATAATTAATACGTCTGTTTAAGGATTCACAGTTTTAAGATTCATAGCTTTATAATAATTTATACTAGAAATAGCCTCGTGGTGGAATTTTAGTAGATTTTGTCTATTTACAATATTTTTATATGAATATTTTCAGGTGATTATCTTGAGCTTAGTTTAAATCAGTTTTACCTGCAATGAAATAATCTATTACATTTCTAGATAAATTATAATCTACATTATTGTTTTGACAACTGCCTCACTAGGAATATATCCTATGTCTCAGCGGACTTTACTAACATTTATGAAACGGGCACAAAGAACACCCAAACTCAGAACAACAATTTGTCATCATCATCATAGTAGTAGTAGTATTTGCCGTTAGTAGTCCACTGCTGGACATAGGCCTCTCCTTAGAAAGATGGTTTTAGCATACTATACCACATTGGCCAGACGGGGTTGTGTCAAGTTTTCCTTCTCTTTGCAGTGCTGTTGTCCTGCGTAGTTTGTCCCTTAGTTGGTATTTACGATATCCACGAGATGAATAGGGGTGGTGACACTCCGTATACTTAATCCGTCACCACACGGTCAACAATTTGTAGATCACACAAAGTGTTGTCCCATGTAGGGATCGAACCCACAACACTCAGCGCAGTATGAAGCGACAAGGGGACAGCGTAAACCACTACGCCCGCCGTCCGTGCAGTCTGCAGTGCATTTGTTTTTTCTTATCCATCTATAGAGTACCAAAAGGCTTGAACCTTTCATATATTATTGCATTTATTGCATTGAAGTTATAATCCGAATATTATTATCAAACTTTATTATGTAGGTATGCTTTAAGTGTTGAAGCTTTTCAGTACACTTCTCAAGGTAATTATGTTCTGAACAGATAAGTTTCTAATGATTAGGTTTCGAAACTATTTTTTTATTTTGTGATAGCGTAACATCTAGTTGTTACTCTGCTCTGGGCTGCTGCTGCTGTAACCACGATGTCTATTTTTTTTATGTTAGAGGGGCCACACGAGCAGACGGGTTACCTGATGGAAAGCGACCATCGCGGCCCATGAACGTCTGCAAATCAGGAGTCACAAACGCAATGCGGGCCTTTTAGAAAGGAGTACGCTCTTTTATTGAAGGTCGTCTCGGTCCGAAAATACCGCAGATACTCTGCTATCATCCACGTTACGTCAGACAGGCTTATGACAATGGAATGATACCTGGATACATAAGATTCGTATGCTTATAATATACATATACAGCACCACCCTCCCATCTCCCTTCTAATTCCTCCTAATGGCAGGTGTAAATTGACGGCGGCAGTCACTTAAAATCAAATGACCCGTCAGTCATCAAATCATATTGTCTGGGGTAGAGAACGTCATACATACTATATATATTTTTGAAAATTTCTGTACTCGAGCGATAATGCATTGATCGACAAAATCTCCAAAAACGCGAGCGAATCCGTTGGATAAAACTAGTATAGTATATAAAAATTAATATCACATTAGCCGTTATCATAACTAGACAATATTTTCCAGAAACTTCTGCAGAAGATTACTGCCATATTTACGAGGATAGTTGGCAATTAGCCGTGAAATACTGGCTATCTACATTTTCAGACTAATTTACTAGAACGCTGAATCTTCGCTTTCGATCGACTTTAATTTCGCGCTGTACTCATTTTAATCTCACTCAGCTAAGATAAATGGTTTATATACCGGTTATATACTTGTTTCCTTATATATGGAATATTAAAAGAGTTTGCAAGACCCCTTAGTTGACTGTAAAAAACACATAATACAATTATTCCATGTGGGGACAGAAGTCACGTCTCTGGATTCCCTGACATTTGTAAGATTAGTTTGATATGATTTATATATGTTCATACTGTGACAACCGGGCTATTAACTGAATAAAGAAACAGTTTATTATCTTGGGCTTATAACTTTCTTGGATAATATTCGTATTTAAAAAAAATGGAATAATTTAAGTGTTCCTTTCGAGGATCCCCGGCTAGTATCGAACCCGATGTTATTTATCAAGGAGTGACATCCTGCAGCGACGGTGTACATCTGAATCTAGTCATTGAATGATGAGTACGTTTATTTGTTCTATAATATGTATGAATTTGTAATATGTAATAAGTGGTCTGGTTACCGTGGAATTAGTTAGCCATGTGTAAAGTCTATCGTTTTTTTTTTTTAAATCATTATTTAGTTTCACTGTTAAAAGGTTTTACTTCCAATAAGAAAGATCGAATAGCTTTTTCAATCTTTGCGTTTAATGAGATCGGCATCGCAGGATTCTTGAAGAACGCGAGGGACTCTCAGATGTAGTTTAATTAAAAATTGCTTAATACCGTGTCTCTCACCTTGTCAAAGTTTCACAATGGCATTAGCAATGTTCATTGGTGACTTACAACTAACAAACCTTGTGGATTTAGATATACTAAAAATTATTTAGAATTTAAGAACATTTTGTAATCTCGAGATGCTAAAACGTGGTCAGTTCTGCTTTTGAAGCATTTTTTTTATGATATAAAAACCACGGAGCACACTTATTACTTAATGGTGAGTAATTACCGCCATCTATGTATGTACATCTGCAACTCAAACTGTAATTTATTGGACCTATATCTGGACATTTTTTTAAAACTAATTATTGTATAATATATTGTATAACAGTGACCTAACTTATATAACACTGATTAGAAATTAACATATTTTCAATTTTTTTAACAAGTTAACTTTTTCGGAATTAAAGACATTACTCGAGGCCTGTACTTCGGGATACCAGGTCTTCACCCTTTATACATTACATTTTATTATGTAGTTTTTAGCGAAAGGCTGCAGAAATAATAACATTGATAATCGTATTTAAGTAATTATTGAGTACTTTATCAGTTATTAATTCACATAAATCTGTTCTCGTTAACATTGTACACGAACTTAAAAAAAGACACCTCTGTTGTTTTTTTCGGAATTTCTTCCCAGAGTTAGTTTTAGGAAATTCCGGCGCCTTCTAGCTGTAAAGTCCTACTTTTAAACATATGTGAAAAGATTTTCTTGCAGAAATAAATATAATATATCATCATTTATCATTTACAATTAGTCCGCCGTTGTACAACTCATGTTTGTGCATAAAGAAAAAAATTACAAATTTAAGAAAATAGAAAATTAATATTATTAATCATCTATTTGTTTAAAAATGTGTTATAAAAATTGTGGTTTAAGACCAGTCTTAGACTAGCTGACCTCCACAACTTAATCAGATTTTCTTAAAATTAAAAATTTACTCCGTTTTCGCAAAAAAAAAACAGTTCTCGGCTTCTATTGGTATGATGTTAAATTATTATAGCCTAGATCATTCCTCGATAAGACGACCGGATGGCGTCCCGCTCAAGTCAAACATTTGTGTGCATGAACATTTAACGTTTGATTTGGTCTGGGTGTTTCTATGTATAATACGTATGCATAGTTGTCTAGTACCTATAGTACAAGCTCTGCTTAGTTTGGGACTAGATGGCGTTGTGAGAAGGTGGTAGAATATTGTTATTATTATAAAAGGGCTATCCAACACTAAAATATTTTTTCATTTCGAACCAGTAGTTCCTGAGATACACCCCGAACATACAAACTTACAAACTTTACCTCGTTATAATATCAGTTTAAATAGTGTAGGTAATCTCGGTATAAACAGGATCATTCCCTGTCTCAACTTTGTACACCAGCATCCTACCGCAGTGTAGTCCCTGTCTATTGTTTCGATAACAATTGATGAAGATAATTAAACCACGTAGGGCAACCCTAGTTTATCCCTTCTCGTAGATATCTAACTTACAGTATTGCATAAGTTTAGATAATGGCTGCCCCATGTGCGAATAATTTTGCTGTTCCATTACGTATTAAATGGGAGGCAAGTTATCTGATTATAAACAACTTCATTTACAGGTGCGTCAATATAATTAAATATGTTTACATTCGATTTGGATTTCGATCATGGAGGATACCTGTATAGGTATGTTAAGTAACATAATTTTGTCAACAACCTAATCTAATTCAAATGGAATTAGAATAAAAAGCAGAGGGGCTCGTGGCTAAGTAGTAAGCCGGTTAACAAACTGCAAACTCAAACAATCCTAGCTAGATCAGTTTATGGATGGGTGACCACTCTTAACACATTGAGACTCTCGGAGAGCATGTTAAGGCGTAGGTCCCGGTTACCATACAACCGAACGCGGTCACCGTGACGATCGAGTAGAAGTCTGACGGTAAGTGTCTAAGCCTGGCAAAGCGTAGCTCTCTCGCAAGAAAAATTACATATTTTAATACTACTCTGTTACATCATCACATCAACAGCCGTTAATAGTCCATTGCTGGACATACGCCTCTCCTTAGAAAGGCGGTTTTGGCCTACTATACCATGCTGGCCAGACGGGTAGGTATAGCGTTTGTGTCAATTTTTCCTTCTCTTTGCAGTGCTGTTGTCCTGCATAGTTTGATCCCTTACTCTTCTCTTACGACACCCACGGGTTGAATAGGGGTGGTGACACTTCATATTCCTAATCCGTCACCACACGGATTGTTACTCTGTTTACGCCTTTAGTAATATAGGCTTGAGTGTATGTAATGCCAAGAACAGACTCACACAAAACCATATTATTAATGAGCTCTTGTGATTACTAAATTATTGTTTACCAGTGTATGTAAATTGATATCGAAAGCACGATTATCAAATTCGAAATTAGAGTTGTTTCAAACATGTCAATATTCACTTATCGATACTATTATACTGATAATTTTATCAATAATATTGTTGATAGACATTTAGAATTAACTATTTGATTGAATAGGCACGGATACTTATAGGTACAGATAAGAAGTAAGTAAGTAAGTACCATCCAGGTACTTCAATAAAAACGGAGAGGTTTTAAAGAAACTGGTAATGAAATAATAGGAAAGTTCCAATGATTTGCTCTAACTTTAACCTAAATATATTATAATTAAATAAAGAAAGCAACGTTTATTTGCACAGAACACCGGTGGTATCAGATTTTTAGATGCACTGACATTATTAGTTCAGGATTGTTTTAGATGGACTATACTTATAACTTGCTTTTACAAAATATATTAAATTTTATAATTTTCTTCACGTAGGTAAAGAAAGTTCTTTGTACCCTAGAAAGAATAAAAAATAAATTAAATTAGGGCAATTAACCGACTTCAAAAAAGGACTTTCTCATTTATCATTTATGTTTATTACCTCAAAACGCTACTTGTGAACCGATTCGGAAATTTATTCAGTATCTTTTACTTGTGGTTTACTTCCATTCCCATTTGAAGAAAAAATACCACCCCTAAGGGTGGATAATTAAGTAATGAAGAATACATTTTATTACAATTCATCCTGATGTAGGTTTTTAGAAGTTAATTATAATTATTAATATTTGAATCAGAAAGTACTAAGTGGAATAAACTACTTTAAGAACGTAAGTATTTACATTTTAGCTCATCAATCTATCAAAATCAACTAATTACATAGTTAATTAGTTTAAGAAGAAAACTCAGACATTAAGTGTTATTTAGTTTCAAATAAACTAATTTAATTTATTTGTCGTTTTGTTTATGTGTAACTATTTATGTCTGTTGATTATTATATTTTGAGATTCATGAAAATTAAACAACCGCAATTTAGGTTTTAAACACGAAGGCTTATATTATGAAGGTGGATGTACATATATGTTTGTTACTTAATCTTATATTATGATGAAATTTGGCACAGAAATAGATTATAATTCGAAGTAGCACTTGACTACTTTTTTTCTAAGAAAAACTGATTGACAAAATGTTCATCGACGCAGGCAAAGCTGCGACTAAAGGTTAGTTTTAAATAAAAACGTTTACCCTGTGTCACCACCCTTTCGATTTTATTGTTTTTCAATTCCCGCACTAGGAATATATCCTGTGTCGCGGTGGATATTACAAACATACATGAAACAGACACAAATAACACCCAGACTCAGAACGACAATGTGTGGATCGAACCCACAACACTCGGCGTAGTAGGAAGCGGTGCCTCGACCGTTTAAACCTCTACGCCATCCGCGCAGTCAATTGATTGATTGATAGGAATAGAATTATATACAAGAACTAAGATCTTAATATACGTTAGTTAACTGTTTCGCTAAATAACACTTTCTAGATTTCTACCCAACGGGACCGGATAGGAACACGAATATTACGCGGATAAAGGGGCCAAAAAGACGTTTCATTTTGAATGTGTCGATGGGTATTGTCAAACCACTGGATTGGATGTTTTAATCTCCCCGAGAACTGTAGGAAAGCTTTTGGGATCAAAATTTCGGACATTCGAGCATGAAGTTTCAGCATGAGAGTTGCCCTGTGCATTACAAGAGAAGTGCAATAGAATCCAGCCAGGATTCTAATTTTCATCGAATTTTCGTCGCTCGTGCGGATACGCGTTGGTAGTATCCGTAACAAATAATAATATCAGCATATTCCTCTTTCATTTCATAATATTTGTCAATTTTTTTTTTTTACAAATTTATTAATTTTTCTTAATATTAGCCATCCACAATTACAAGTACAATTTTAGTCATTGTAAGTTAACTGCAATTTTAGTTATTGAAATTACAAAACAATTTATCAACTACACAAAAACGGTAAAAAAGCATAAAGTAAAGGATATAAGTTCAAAAAGTTTCAAAATCTCAAAAGAAAATGATGATTTTTGGGCTATGGTATTTCATAGTGAAATCTATTAGAAATGATGGCAACTACAAACCCTTAAAGTATTTAATTTGAATTACTCAGTAACCCTGTATATAAAAAAAAAGTCAGGGTTACTTTTTTTATCTATGTAAAAACTAGCTTATGTTACTCGCCGATAATCTAGCTTTTTAATGGTGAATTAGGTCATTGTTTTGTTTTTTTTTTAAATCGCTTTCACATTTAAAATATAATTATAGATTATGGATTATTATTTACTAAACTACTTATTTGGAGGTCCTTTTTATCCTCTATGTATCAACTAATCTGTGAAAGACAATTTGGTTGACAAATGTGAAAATAGTTATTGCAAGAAACTAAGAATTTAAGTAACACAAACATTCCTCAACAGCGACCCTATACAGCGCTCTGAGGAATTTAACGACCAATGAAAACAAACACACGATTGACCCTCAGAAAATTCAAATTATCGAATATTTATCGAGTGTTGAATACCGTAATCGAGAATTCCTCTCTCTACTACATAACAGACCCTTCTATTAATACAGTAATGTAAATAAGTAAGTTCCTTTTATTTTTGAAGTACAAAGAGCAGACCCAATCAAAATCCCCTTTAAATCAACCCCCAAATTTGTAGTATACGATTTTGCTTGTCTGTATATAAGTATAGTGATGTCCGTCTGTCCGTCGCATTCGTGGTGCAACGCCAAAAATCGATACCTGCCTCCCCATGGAATATCCTGATGTTTGTAGGGTAACCGTGCACATTGAAAACGATGGAATAGAATTATAAAATTGTTCTGTGTTTATCTTGACATGATTATGGGACGCTATTGTGCAGTGTGTGTATTTGTATTGAATTAGTATATTTTTTTTGTGAAGTCTTTTAAATATTTAACTTGATTTTAAATAATAATAATAGTTATATCAGCCCAAGGGTTGATTGCCAAGAGACTCGAATCCCACCATTATAACATTCTAATTTACAATCCGTCCGTCCGTGTGGTGACGGATTAAGAATACAGAGTTTCACCACCCCTATTCATCCCGTGGGTGTTGTAAGAGCCGACTAGGGAAGCTAACTAAGTAGGACAACAACACTGCAAAGAGAATGAAAACTTGAAACAAACCCTATACCAACCCGTCTGGCCAGTGTGGTATAGTAAGCCTAAACCTCCTTTTTAATCAGAGGCCTATGTCCAGCAGTGAACTGTTAAAGGTCGATGATAAATTTATAATGATTTAAAACTTCTAGCAAGTCATGATGAAACTTTAATCTTCAAACAAATTATGTAATCATCAAACAAATGTATTCATTATTTTGTGTTTAAAAATGTAATGAGTATGTACTTATATAATTACGAAGAATAGTAAAATAACGCGGGACACCTAACACATGGCCGTCTGATCCCAAACTAAATGCACCTTGTACATATTGTTATATACGGCTAAATAAATTACTTATATATTATCCGTAACGAACCTAATGGCACTAATCCCTCTTAATCCGAAAGAACGTTTGGTAACCCTTAAATGTAAGTACCACCGACGTGGGGGCCTTTTAAACCCATGTACTAACAGATAGTTACGTTGATAATTGACTTTGGTGCAACCCTTTGGTATAAGGTTACAGCAGCACCATTATTGACCCCTGTAGCACCCTATTGCCTAGGTATATACTTTTTTGAGAGGGGTGAGTGATGTTGGCGTCGATGTCGAAACCAGAGACGGAATTATTGAATGTCATGATTGAAAAGCAGTTCAAAACAAATAGCTATTGTTTGAGGTTTTGCAAATAAAATGTAACTTAAACAAAGTTAAATATGAGAAGTTTATGTCTTTATTAATAGGTACCTAACTACTGGGGGTTGAATTCGGACAAAGAAAAGATGACCAATGTATTGAAATCCATGTTCTACCCCTAAGGGTTGAATATGGACAACATTTAGGGGTTGAACGTGGACTAAACCGTGTATGCCTGTGTCCACGGCCAGAGCAAACTGTTGAAAATGTTATAGGCAATACTTACCTATCAGGTAAGTAATACTTATTGTGTAATCATGTTATTATCTATATAAGTGGCGACTTCCACATATGTTGAACGGTGATTCCTTCTGGCCGAGACACACCGAACTACGGAGTGACTGCTAATCCCGTATCGCAATATAAATAATCCTCACGCCGTTTAGCATATATACAACTGCCCAATATCAATCAAACCTATTATAATTATAGGGCTGGACATCGGCCGGAGATCGAATATCGAACATTCTGAATGTCTAGTACTTATTATCCATAATTTATAACTACTCTTATGACTAGAGTAGGTAACTTAAACGTCATTGTATAGACTTTGTGAGAGGACAAACATAATTGATGTATTTAACAGCAAAGATGTCCTCGCTTTTAATATGTTTACATAACTACATTATGAAAGTCCTAAGACGCGTCTGTCTATCTTCCTGTCTGTCTATATAGAGAGTACTGGACACGCTGATTTATGTGAATGCTTGAAATATATTATTTTTGCAGTATTATGACAAAGATTTTTGAAAAAGTCTAAAGTTTTAAATGAAAATCAATGTTAATTATTATTTTTTAAATCTCACTCTCTTCAAACTAGTATGGTTTTATGTTTATCTCCTAAGACCCAGCAAACAATAACGTAGTAATATTTAAAAATCTATTTTTAAATGAAGCAATTTCCGTGAATATTTATTTAATTAATAACACCAACGATTTCTGTATTTTATCTGAACCTTCATTTGACGGGCCTGCTGGTCTGGTGGTTAGTGACCCTGACTGCTAAGGCGGAAGTTGCGAGTTCGATTCCCACCCAGGACAAATATTGTGTGATGAGCACGATCATTTGATCTGTATCTGGGTGTAATATATCTATAATATGTATGTATTTAAAAATATATACGTATGATTATCAGCAGTCTGTTTACCATAGCATAGGCTCTGCCTAATTTATGATCAGACGGCCGTATGTGAGATGTGTGAGGTATATATTATTGTTATAGAATTCAAATCAGCAGTAACATTTTTAACATTTTAATCAAACAGATGTGTTCGACTCAACAAGCTCATACGACACCATGACAAAAAGAGTAGATAAAATGCTCTGCTCCCCGTACGAAGCCAGGGCGGTGCTAGTGCATTATAAGGTAGAATTTCCACGTCGTAAATCTAGATTAGGTGATAAAGCAGCTGAGGCTAGTTATCTCAGATGAATGTTCATAATCTTATTAGACGCGGGGCGTGGATTCCTGACTTTAAATTATTTTATATGAGAATATTTCTTTCACAAAAATAAAATAAATGATGACAAGACAAATTAAATATGTGATTTTTCACAATACTTTTGTAGATATGGCTAGACTGAGGTGGATATTGTGTTAAAGAGTCATTAATGAGCGTGTTTATAGGGAGGGGTACAGGATTAATATTTTTAAAGTAGTTTGGCTTATTTTTCGTAGATGGCGCTTATCTTATTTTGCAAATAACGACTACTCTGAGTAAATACATTGATATACATATGTATCAAGATAAAAAATATGAAAACCAAAGCAGAATCCCAACAGCCGCTCTTTGTGATGCGCAAATTTGGTCATCAAGGATTGGAAAACAAAAACTTTCATCCTTCTCAACTTAGAATTCAATGTGAGTTCCTCCTGTAGATTTCATATGCCTTCATCAACTTTCTTTCTCTGTATCTCCGGTTCTACAACCAAAACGAACAACGTACCTCCACAGGTACGCTATTAGTTTTAGTCTAAGAACACTCGTAGGTTGAATCACAGATCCTACTTAAAGAAATACTGTTACTTGATGAGCTGCCCACTATTTACAAAGCGTTTACTCCTTTACAAGGGCCTGTATGTAAGTAATGTAAGGGCTATATAGTGTGTCTGCATATACTTTTTGATAATATATCGTTTTATAGTCGCAAAGGTATTTATAGCGTTTCGTTACGAGGCAGATAGTCTCTCACCCACATGCTTTGATTTCCCAAAAGAATATTAAGTTTTACTACCAGAGTTTTAGAAATTAGTTTCAGCATAAAAAATCTAATATTCTTTAATATAAGGTGCTATAATTTTGTTTTACGAGGAATCTCTAGAATTTAAGTTATTATATAAGACTGTACCCAAGTGTGTGCTTCGGGAATCTCAATTAGGTTCGAGACTAAGAGAAGTAATTTGTCAAGGACTTTGGACTGAACGACATCGGAACGAGGTTGCGTAAACAGTTTGATTACAGAAAAAGTTTCTGGTTAAGAAATATACCGGAGTAGACAATAAATATGTTGCAATAATAACTGTTTCTCCACAAGTAACTACGGCTGCCCATGAGTTGCAGGACTGCAACTCACGAGTCATAAGCGCTCCAGTGGTTTGGCCTCCAGAAACCTCAATCACTCCGTGAAAAGCAGCAAAATAATTGTCTAACACCGGATAAGCCTTTGTCTATCTCTTGGATATGGGATCCTGAACTAGGCAGAGCCTGTGCTATGGTAACTAGACTGCCGATAAACATTTAATATACATATATAATTCTTCTGTACGTGTGTTTGTAACTTAACTCTTCCTAAAAGGGCTGTACTGATTTAGATGAAATTTTGTGTGTTCTCTGTCTGGGTATAATTTATCTATAGTTTGTATGTATATAGAAATCAATAAGGACTAGCTGACCAGGTGAACTTCGTACCCCTTAGGAATAATAAATTAGGTGAGAAATTTAATAAAAAACCGATAGCAGCGCCACCTATCGGGTCCAATTTTTTTTTCAAACCATCTAGGGACGGATGGATGACTAATTTTAAGGCGGCACGAAGTTCGCCGGGTCAGCTAGTACTTATATATTTCTATATACATACATACTATAGATAAACTACACCTAGATACAAAACAAACGATCGTGCCATCACACAATTATTTGTTCTGGGTGGGAATCGAACCCATGACCTTAAATTTAGCAGTCAATATTACTAACCAATATAGCAATAGGCCCATCAAAGACGTGAGTGTACGCCTATTGCCGTACACTGCTGATAGAAGACCTCCCCCAATGAACGCCAACCATCACGACCTTGGGCAGTCCGCATCCATCCGTTGCCAGCCATTTTCCTCAAGTAGTCGGTCCATCATCATGTATTTGATTCTTTTAAAGTTATCCAGCCCAAACGTTTGTGTTATACATTGCTTTCATAAAGGCTCTATTACACAACCAGCCCCTCGTCCTACCTGTCAGTTGCTATCGGCGTTTTCATAAGTTTTGCACGAGTCTCTTACATAAGAAATGTTGCTCACCGTCACTGAAATAATTTGCATGTTATTTGTTCAAAGTATAAATAAATTGTTGTGTAAGCGTACTTTGAAAGCTTTTGTATAATTTGAGAAACCAGTTACGTAGAATGGTTTCGTATTTATGAACGATTGAAGACTTATGTTGAAATAAATGAGGTACAGCAACAACGGCTATACGTCCAATTCTAAATTTGAGTAAATGTGAAATTTATACTTATATACTTAAAGTGCGTTTTTAAGTCACTGACTGCACGGATGGCGTAGTGGTTTAAGTGGTCGTCACGCCGCTGACTAATACGCTGAGTGTTGTGGGTTCGATCCCCACATGGGACGACACTTTGTGTGATCCACATATTGTCGTTCTGAGTCTGGGTGTTCTTTGTGTCCGTTTCATGTATGTTTGTAAAGTCTCCCGCGACACAGGATTTAAAAAAAAAAGTAACTAGTATTATAATGTGTATGTTTGATAATTAATTTTTTCACAACCTTATCGATCGATCCTTACTATATTTTTATTTTTAATCGTGCAAAAAGGACTGTCCCGATATACAGTGCCTGGTTGTCAAAATCTACATACACGCGTAAAGTCGCAGGCAAAACCTAGTCCCTAATTGTAATAGAAACAAGACACATCTAGTAAAACTGGTTAAACGTTACGATTCTAGACATCTTACGAGCCTAATGGGCTAGTGGGTTCGATTTCCACCCAGGGAAAATAATTGTGTTGATGAACACGATCATGTATCATGTTCTGTCATATGTTAAATATATATGTATTTTGAAATATAAGTATGTTTATCAGCAGTCTGGTCACCATAGTACAGGCTCTGCCTAGTTTGGGATCAGACGGACGTGTGAGATGTGTAAGGTTATTATCATTATAAATGTCGCTCTTTAAATCATCACTGAAAATTTAAAAAACCTTAGAAATCATAGTAAAAAACATGAAAATCTTGCCGACATATTAAGTATTGCTGCTTGCGATCTCCCTCCCACTGAACATCACTAAAAAAAGGGAAGGGGTTTCCTTAAAAAACCTAGCAATACAGTCGTGCTGATATTTAAAAAAATCTATAAAGTATCACAAAGATATGTAAGTATGACGTTATTTTACTAGGCTAATATATATACTGAACTCAAAATTTATGTTGATTTCAGCAATAAAATTAACTTTAATTAAAAGCTTTGAGTAAATTGCTATAGAATTATTCTAATGGGTTGAATTAAATAACACGTAATTACGTAGTATAATGTGTTTAACGGAATAGTGCCGCTAATATTTGTGGTACATTAAAATTAGTAGAAGTAGTAAAGTCTATATCTATAGAAGAAGAAACTGACAGAGTGATTCACTGACAGCCTGATCAAGGAACAGCTAAAACCTCTAGGTCTAGAAGCATGAAGAAGGGTGTTCTTCATGCTTCTAGACATAGCGGTTTAGTTACAAAACTGTAACACTGACAAAATATCCAAATTTCAAGTCTCTTGTCTTGTCCACTTGCCGAACGCGAGTTATAAATTTGACCAAGTTTTGCAAAAAAACGTGGTTTTCTGTTAATTTCGGGCAATCTGATGGTCTGATTTTGTTCTTACATTATCTTTTTTTTTATTGCGCACATTTGTTACATTCAACTTATTTTCATAGGAGCTTTAGTGTTCGCTTCAAACGCAAAAAACTGTTTTTTACCATTTTTGACATTTTTTTGGTATCTTAGCTGACAATCATTATCATCATCATCAGCCTATCGCAGTCCACTGCTGGACATAGGCCTCTCCCATTGCACGCCACTTAGATTGGGCTTCTCGCTGACAATATTTTATTATAATTTTAATTGCTATCAATTCCTGATTGTTGAATCTTTAAAAAAATAATGGTTTCAGATTCCTATTGGAGCGAAAGCATTGTTTTTTGCCAGTCTCTCATGAATATTTCTCTTATATTGTAAGCATACATTTCCCTGTTTCCCAGTCGGATAGCAACTTGTTAGTTGATGGTTGTTTAACTAAGTTACTGTCACTTACGACCTTTTTTACAAGTAACAAATCCGATAGCTATTCTAGTCTAGTAGTGTCTAATTCATAGCTTTAGACTCCCTAATACAATATGTAAATTCCGCAAGTAAATTGTCTTGAAGCTTGCCGAAATCCTGTGTAAGGTGTAAAATACCTCTACCTAATGCTTTTTAAGATTTAGCTGAGAGGAATAAATATATATTTTTACATCTGATCTGTCTACTGTAACCTAGAGACCGTGGGTTCGTTTCCCAACCAGGACAAATAATTGTGTGACGATTATGAAAGGCAGGGACATAATGAGAACCCACTTTAGCTTTTTGTACCACTTTAGCACTTTGGGGGATTTATGATGGGGGACTATAAAATGAATACATGTAAATTATTACATATTTTTAAATTTGAATTCTCCGTTTACTTAAACACCGCACATCATTACATCTAATGTATATTAGGTACAAAAATTTATTTAAATTAATAGTTTATTGTTCTAAAAGGCATTTATAATTAGCCTGTAAGTGGATGTGATCAGTATAGTTAGGTTTGTGCTGTAACAAATATTGAAGATTTGCATGGTTTTTGATATTTATATATCATACTTTCTGGCAGAAAACTAATGTTATAAGAATTAGCTTTAGCTATATTTTTAGGGCACAGTGCATTAACAAGAAGTCGCGGCAGGCAAATTTATTATCTTAGATATCCCGGAATCCGTCGGAGTACCAGAGATTTCCTTTCTAGGTTACACCAGGTGCGGTTTTAGATGATTTGACATAACCATCCTACCGGCTACTCGGTGGGGGTATCCGGTTAAATTTCCTCACCTAAAAAGGCACATTAAGTTGACAAGTATTGTTGATTCAAATAAAAAAAAAACGTATTCTTGTATTTGTTTGTTTAGTAAATAATCATACATTTGTAAAGGATGAAAGGGTATCTATTTATAAGAATAATATTCAGCTTAGTGCCGAGTCTTATTCAAATTCAAGTACATTTTCTGGTAATTCGTTAAACATTTGCCATAGTGTAATTGTAACCTATTATTTTATACAACTAGTAATACATTACATACAACAATACTAAAAATAGGCCTAGTACGATTCGGGCCTACAAATCTAAAAAATCAGAGGCGTTGTAACAATATGATTTCATTTTTGCCAGTTAGTTTTTTAACTATCATTCTTATGCAGCTTGATGACAGACAGACGGACGCTGAAATATGATCCTTCTTCACTGGATGCATCCTTTTTAAAGTTTTATACTATTTATACAATGGGAATTCGCGCTTTGTAAAAATTTCAACTGTCTACCTGATACAGTACTTGATATGTAGCCCACTGACAGACATTCGGAGAGTGGACGCGTAGCTCCCAAGGGGTACGAAATTCTAAAAAAATAATTTGTGCTAAAATGGTAAATTTCATATTTATTCTAGTCTAGCTTTTACCCGCGGCTCCGCCGACGTGTATGGTGGTTATCGCGGTGTAGCCTATTTCTTCACTGATTACTTTATCAGTAAATGATATCAGCTTTCCATTAGTGAAACAATTTTTAAAGTCGGTTTAGTGGTTTGAGTGTGAAAGCGTAACAAACAATCTCACTTTACATTTATATTCCCCTTTTTTTTCCCGTGCGGAAATCCCCTCGGATACCACCTATCGGTGGCATGTCGGACTCGAACCGACTATAACCGCACGCCGTCTCGGGTACTAATAGCCGGGGAACCAGGTATACCCTAGGAAGGAAGTCCCTGGTGCCCCGACATATGTACCTCGGGCCATCTACAGACGAGTAGACGACCCCCCCCGTGTGGTACATTTATATTCCCCTAGCTTTTGCTCGCGACTACGGCCCCCGTGTATGTCGGTTATCCCGGTAAAAAGAAGCTTATTTTCATCATCACCATCATCATCATCAACAGCCCACTGCTGGACACAGTCCTCTCCTTAAAAAGGAGGTTTATTTTACTTGCTGATAATGTGGCTTTCCATTAGTGATTTTTTTTCTAAAGTCAGTTTAATGGTTTAGGCGTGAAAGTGTAACAAACAAACAAACTCACTTACACATTTCTAATATAAGAATGAAAATATAACTAGTTTCACAGGTACTTGAGTATCTACCACTGGAACCTGACACCGACGGGTCAGTGTTAGATACTTTAAAAAGTAATATTGGCTAACAAATTAGGCCTTTCAATCAAAGCATCGATTCCAATACTATTCCACGTCACTGACAGAAGCACCGAGCTCTCAATATCATTTTCCTGTTAATGGAACCACTGTGAAGCACCTGTTCTCCTATATGTAAAAAATGTTCTAATCTGAATGAGATTTTTCCACTCAATCTAGAATTCCATTATATTTTGAAATAAATTATCTAGACGGACGTGTTTGAGACATGTTGTCTATCATATTTGGTATTATTTTAATTATTGACTCATTGAATTCATGTACGTATAAGTAGATTCTAGTAATCTAAGAAAAGTGACCCAAAAGTACCAAGTCAAGTGAAGTCCACATAATGGTGACTTGTTGTCGAAAGAACAAAGCTTTCACGTGCAGACATTAATATATCATTCTTGACTACAAACAACAGTATTTGAATCACAATTTAAAATTGTTTTTCATTCGGCATCGTCTAGATTGCAGTTGTTTAATAGACAATGGAATCTTATGCTGATTGGTAATATGAGAATATTCTTCGCTGCTTTCAACAAGACCAATAATTGAGATTGTCAAGGTAACAAATAAGTATCTAGCATAGTCAGATATATATGTATATCCATGCTTATATTATAAATGCGAAAGTACGTCTGTCTGTTTGTATATCTGTTACCTTTAAAAGCTTAAAGTGGTGAAAAGGGGTTGGAAGTTTTGTATGGGGAATTAAGTTTTTTTATTAATTGAAGATACTTTGATTCTTGAGGAAAGACATAGACCATTTCCATAGACAGACATTTAAGCGGGCGGAGCCGCGGGCAGAAGCTAGTATATAGTAATAAAACTTATAATAAGCTTAACAGGAATTAAGCGATTAAGGTATTACATACCTTTGATGTTGCCTGCATTTCGACCGCAACTGGCCGTTTTAATAACTGTTATGCTGATGCATATTGTCTGTTTTAATTTTTATTAGTCGTGAGTCAAGTATCAATGGGAATATAGTGTGTAAAACAGGCAGAATATAGCTTGAACTATGCACCATTGTTAAATCTGGTACCACCTGAATTCTGGGCAGTTAAATATTTCTTTCTTACTTTCATACTTCCTTCCTTCCACCTAGTGAGGCGATAAACTAACTCACTAAGATCATTTGTTATGTGTCTGTGTGTAATTTATATAGAAATATAAGTTTAGCAGCAGTAGGATTAGTGTAGTATAGGATCTAACTTGTGTGAGATCAGTCGGCCGTGGGTGGAATGTTTCGTGTTATTATTAATTTTCAACGGCTAAACAATGGTGTGCGGTTACGAGGGTCTACGTCGTAGGCGTTTAGAGCGTAGCAACGCTGCAGCTATGATATTTACTCGTAACCTAATACGCATATAGATCAATAATGTTACGCCCGCACTCTCAATATAGAATAATAACAATTAAAAAAAAGTAAACACAAATTTATTTACTGCAGTAAAATTTATTGGATCTCAGAATGGTTTGACCGATTCCAGTATTATCTTTTTATGTTTGTGGTAGTCTGAACAAGATTTAATTGAATTGGAAATTGAAATAAATACCCGGAAAAGTTGTGAAATTAGCACAAAGATGTTAAATTGTTACTCAATCTCGTCGTAACCACTTCATGGCTTTAAAATATATCTGCCACAAAGGTAGCTTATTTTGAAACAACTACGCAGGCTTAGCCAAGGGAGAAAGTTAGTAAAAAATAAATCTCATTAGTGATACTAAAATAATATTTGACTGGCCTGTTGGTCAAGTGGTTAGTGACCTTGACTGCTAAGCCAGAGGTCGTGGGTTCGATGCCCATCGAGAGTAAATAACTGTGTGATGAGCACCATCATTTGTTCTGTATCTGGGTGAAATGTAAGTACTTTATCTAAAATATATGTCCTTAGAAATATACAAGTATGTTTATTAGCGGTTTAGTTATCATAGCATAGGCGCTGCCTAGTTTAGACTCTGCCTAGTTTCGAATCAGACGACCGTGTGTGTGTTTGTTTATTATTATCAATAGTATAAATTTAATGACCTTATGTGTATTGACGAAAGTGCATTCGACTACAATGTGAGAGATTGCAGATTTATTCTTGGTCGAGGCAGTTTTACATGTTATATAAAAATTATATTGCACAAAATCAATTATTCTGATTACTCTGTGGAGGAACGGGTGTCATGTCCCTCCAACACAACCGAACAGGCGAGGTGATCATGCCTGTCGGGCCGCGGCCCAACGGTGGGAAGTTGTATATATGCTAATCGGCGAGGGAATTCTTTATATCGCGATACAGGATTAGCAATTCTTATTTTAGTAGTTACTCCGTATTTAGGTGTGTCTTCATTAGATGGCGTTGTAGTCTGTTTCTGTTTGTTGTATGTGGGAGTCGCCACAACTCCATCAACAAGACTCCATAGAGTTTGTGTATTCTAAGCTTTAAGTTCAATCGGCTGACATTTCACACTTCTTTCACAATTCTGCCTGCGTCTAATAGTCTGATAAAGAAATAGTATTTACAATTTGTTTCTAATTTGTTCTTTATTCAAATAAAATTAAATAATCCTTTGTTTAGTAGTTTAGGCATAAAAGTATTGCAAACAGATTGACTTACTTATTTGAAATATTACTTAAGATTTCATAAATAAATCTGAAATTCATCTGATATTAAGCAAAATCTTTATAAACATTTTCAGTTGGTACTGTATAGTTAGATACCATAATTTTGATAATCAAATCTCTCCCTCTCATGGAGGGTCTGAAAAAGAATGATTTAAAACAGTTTAGATTTATTCTCTTTGACTTTCTTAACTTAAACCAAACAAAAACCTAAACTGAAACTGATTTTAATGGATATTTATCTCTCATAAACTAAATGGAGTTCGTTTAGCAGTAAACAGCGATAGGTTAATAATTATACTTTTAAATAAAGGTAAATTACTAAGAAATTTTCGTAAATAGTACATACGACTGCACGGCGTGGCTACTGGGATTAACAATCAAGTCAATACAAGGTAGACGCAGATCCCCTCGACAAAAAAAAACTTTTATGATTAGGCATCTAATGTGACCTTCTTCTCGACCTTGTCTTGACATTACTGTCACATACTGTACATAGGTATATATTTACCTACATATTATTTATAACACAAATATGATGTCATTGCGAGACAGAGGACGATCTCGTGGGACAGGGAGACGGATCAGTTGACACATAATAAAGTACTGCTCTGACAATGGTTGTACATAAGAATATTTTCATTTTTAATATTATTCTGAAATATTCAAGTTATTGAATATTCAGAATAATATTGAAAGAAGAAGAGACAAAGAGGGCTTAAAAATAGAATATTGGATTTTTGTACTCATTAGTAGGAATTTACTTTTTTAATGAAAGTCAAATCCCGCAATAGGAAAATATCCTTTCTCCGAAGAACTTCCTGACTCATAACAACAATTTGTGGATCACACATATGTGAGGATCAAAGTCACAACTCAGGAGCGCAGTAGGAATCGGCGCTATCCGTGCAGTCGAAAAAAAAGCTTGGTATTTTACTAATACTTTGACAAGAAACCGTACCAAATGACGGAACTATTAAATATTAGAACTCAACAAAGTGTAAACCACATGAAACTATCGGTTGCCATTATATTGTGACCACATCAGCCTGTGACCACGGCAAGTGCAAGCTGGTCGAAAAATCACATAATTCAAACGTATATAGCACTTAATAATCGTGTAAACCAGTTATTTCATTTTAAAATATATTTAACACTTTGATACCAAACATTTTTTGAGTGTTGTACACTCAAAAACCCTACCTATTTGAACCTACCTAATGACTATAATGCCAAATCATTGTAAAACGATAGACCAATCTAGATACGTTTTTCCTATAACATTACTTCGGAGATACGATATATACGGAAAATGAATAGATCTTTAATTATTTTTTTTTTTTTTTCTACCACATACACACAACGCCATCTAGTCCCAAACTAAGCAGAGCTTGTACTATGGGTACTAGACAACTGATATAAATACATATATACTTTTTTTTTTGTAAATACATACATATTATACATAGAAACACCCAGACCAAATCAAACATCAAATGTTCATGCACACAAATGTTTGACTTTAGCGGGAATCGAACCCGCGACCTTTGGAATAGCAGTCCGTTACACAAACCACTACGCCATCCAGTCGTCCAATTAAACGTCCATTAAAATGTAATTTTCTTCGACACCCTCGCGCCGTCATATCTTAAGAACACAGCTGGTTATACTAGAATTCCGTAAAAACGGGCGAAAATACAAATATATTGCTATATAATCATCAAAGCAAAAAATCGCAGAATATCTTAAGTCTAAGCTTGGGTAAACAAAAGCTCACCTAAGTTGGGATTACAAGAGTCCGTTTTCTGTTTAAATACTTTTGCTGATTATAATTTTAGTTTTTTGGTTTTACCTTAATTTAATTTAGAATTGTACAAGTTTTACTTATGTTCGATACCTATGTAGAATGCCTATGATAGAATGAGCTCACCTATTTGTATTTTTGGCTATGAAAATAAATATAAATAAAACAAAAAGAATAAGTTTAATGTTAACGAGTGTGTTAGATATACAATCTGTCTGTGGTACCATAGCTCCTAAACAGATAGACCAATTTTGATTCAGTTTTTTACTTAGCTAAAAGTCAAGAGAATCTGCTCAACAATACTTATTAATCATCACTTCAATACTTATGTTTCATTGAAATTTGTTGACACAGTTGACAAATCATGTCACCTATCCGTTTAGATTTTGTCCTACCTGGTATTAACAGAATATTTAAAACATTGATTTCAGGATAAATATACTTACAAATACTTACTGTGATGTAGTTGCGTCTGGTCACCTCAGGTCTATAGCTGGTACACCATGTTTGAATATTTTGAATCCTCACGAACATATCTTTTAAGATAATAACAGTAAAAGTCTCTAACTTACAGGCTCTCTTGTTGTGTTGTACATATGGGCAATTTTGAGAAGTTTACCTCTATTTCCACTAGATGGCGCTAAATATATTTTACACCCCCGTATCTACAACTTTCAAACAGTGAATTCAGATGAATTGCGAGGAGGTACATAGAATGAGGGAAGTTAGAAAAAGATAGGATAGTGTTTGTTCAATTTCACCTTTTTTCAATTATTATATGACCAAAAGTCATGATAGTCACCAAAGAGTCATACGATAATATACCCAGTGGACTCCTATTTTAGGGTTGAAATACGCGCTACCAGATAACCCAGTTAGTACATGTTACTAGTTACTCCAAATGTATGCCTCCTTTGTTGTCTACCGATCTTGAACTCACTCGAAATTTACTAATTCTCAATACAAAAGTGTAGCTTCCTTTACCCTATGATTCTTTAGTTGTATTATATCTCTATTTATCTGAGTGACAATTTCTAAAAAAGTATCGTTTCTATTAAATTTACTTCTTCTTATATTAAAAATACATTACGATGACCAAATCACAATCACAGGTGAAATCGCTGTGAATCTTATTTTTTTAGTTATCTGCTGTCTCGTTTCTCTCTCTCTCTCTCTCTCTCTCTCTAGAGAGAGAGAGAGAGAGAGAGAGAGAGAAACTTTTCGATATATCTATCTATCCTTAATTCTTACTGTCTCTTTTCCAACTAATTCACTGTTTTTCGGGACTAGGAAAGGTATCCATTTCTTTTTCTATATGATCGATTCACTGTTTAAAGCTTATAAGCGAATAAACCATATAAACTTACATTTGCATCAAGTCTACGGCATTAGTGTACAGTGTTATTTTTTTTAATCATATTGAGCACACCAATTTGTGAAGCCATGTTGGATTTTATACATTGGAACCAGTTACTCCAGTGGATCCAGTAAAAAATAAAGGATTCCAATTTTATTTTGTTATATTTTTAAATGAAACGCAATTTTTTCAAACCAGTTTCTTTATTTAATGTTCTTCAGTTTAATACAACATACAAGTAAATTGATCATCAGATATTATTTTATCGTTTCTTAAGTTCTACCTTAACTAAGACTTGAATAACAAGTAGGTATGTATGAGTATTCATATCGATATATCGAAATAGTATCGATTATCGTACGGGATTTAAATGCTCAACCCACTCATAATTAGTCCACAGATAAAGAAACAAATTAACAAAACTTATTTTTTTTAAATAAACGTCAAATGGAATGTTTAGCATCTAGAATTTATCAATTCCAATAAAAGCCTGCCTTACTTATTGATAAAAAGAAAACACAAAAACGCACAAATTCACACAATAACTAAAACATGGAAGATGAATCTCTTAACTTTTATGATTCGCCATATTGTGACGTCATTTGACGGTTATGGTTATGGCAGCATAGTTTCCAAGATGGCGTTTGCGATATGAGCGAGTTATATTCAATATTCAAAGTTATGACGGCTTCGATCATCAAGTATATAGGGCACGACTATTTTAATAAAATAGTGAAGACTATATTTTTATAATAAGTTTTTTTTTAAGTAACATCACACACTTGAAATCGTCAAAACGAATTAGGAACGACAAATGACGTCACAAAAATGTTTTTTAAAACAAATCCCAAAAACTCCTTTACCTCAAAGATTTTTAACATTAATTCCAACTGCAAAATATGTAATATATAATATACTTTTATCATTTTCAAATCAAACAATAGGTACACAGTATTACTTTGACAACGATTAGCTAACAGAGAATCTAATTTTCCTTATATTATTATACTTATTGAAGTTATTACGACAGTCACAGCGAAGAAAGGATATATAGATATAAACTAGAGGAAAATACAAGCAGTTTTAATTGTGAGCAGGAAAAGGAAATGACAGTGTGAAGTTTTAATAACCAGTTCAAGAGCAAATAGCAATATGTATCTTGAATCAAGTTCTACATTTAAAAATGAAGGAAGGTTTTTGATCCCCTGATCAAACAAACCATAGACAAATATAGACAATGAGCTGTCAAGCACAGTTGACTAGAAAAAAGTTCCTTGAATTATTGGTGAAAGAAATTAATGTATATAAATAAGAAGAAGTTTATAAAAAGTTACTTAACACACGGGGAAAAAACTTAGGATCTAAAACCCAAATCGAAGTTTGTTGACTAGCGTCGGTGACACACAATAAATTACGAATAAATTATTAATAAATATAATGTTTAACAATTAAAAAAATCAAATATTTTGACAGATTTGTCAGTTAACCGGTTAAATATAAAACCGTCAAATTTTTACTTTGTTTTTCAGATGTATGTATTGCTCAAATAGTCTGTCTCGAAGTTGTAGTTCAACAGCTACAATATCAGGCCTTACAAAATTTTTCCGCTCCCGAGAAAGAACCTTCGGCATGTAATCATGATTAATCCCCAAAATAAAGTTATCCGCGTCTTATTGTTTATCTTTTGTCTTGCAAGAGTCGTGGGTCAAGTTTTCTTTAAAACTTTGATTAGATAATTGGTCTACCAAAGTAATGATCATCTAGCCTTTGATAAGTTCAATGTCGAAACAGTGCAATGGGTTTTTTAAGTAAGTGGGGAAAGAAAGGTAATTTCATTATTTTTACTTCATACTTTATTTTCGTTGAATCATAACTTTTTGAAATGTTTCGCATTTTCAACGTGTAAATTTTTGCCCATAAATTCATGTATTACTTATCACTTCTCTATTGATTCAATAATGTCTATATAATTCGTATACGACTTAAGAAAATAGAAAATCAAAATTTCAGTATTATTGTAACATATCTATGTACTTAATGATTATTTTTAATTTCAATGTTGATATGAATGACATAAATAAAAAGGTATATCAGAATATATATTTTTTAAATTCTATTTCAATACTTCCCAATACGAACTCATATAGACACTATCCTTAAAATGAAGGACGAAAGGACGAAATCAACCAGTAGTGCTTTCAAAACAAGATTAATAGTGGGTTGATATATCGATTAAAATTGAATGTGCTTAAAGGAGCGGAAACAGGTGTACTGATTAAGTGATCAGAACTGACGATTACAATCTAATGTAACATGAACACTAAACAACTAAATCATTCACCATGATTTCACTGCGTGACGAGAAGCTCATTTCGTCTTCATTCGAGAACCGTCTCGGTTGTATTAATATTTTCGTACATGTTCAATATACACGCGGTTAATTCAAATGTTTTATTAATAATTGAATTTAATTGATATTTTCCACAAAACACAGTGAAAATCATGGCAAGGATACATTATTACCACACGTTAAGTTTAAATTCCTACACAGATATAAACCTTAAATATCGATTAGCATTCAAGTTCATTATGAAAAAATATACCTATCATGGGAAATATTTTTCAACTTTTCTCCTTAATTTCAAACCACCCAAGAACAACTTAATTATGCATGTGACAACCGATTTATATAACTACATGTTTATTCCTAACAACACTTTGGCAACAAATAGTATTCTCATTTTTCCAATAATGTTTTTTTCCCACCAATTTCAAATGTAACGTCAACATTATTTAAGTTGACATTACTTCGGTTTACATCGATTAATTCCCGATTTTTATCATCGTCTCTGAAGGTTGAAGACAGAACAGAGTCGATAGAAGGTTTTATATCGACCTCATGTGTGACATCACTAGCGTCGGCTGACGAAACATGTTGCTCCCTTTCATACAAAATTTGGCTATCAATATTCACTACACTTTCCTACAGTTTCGTCAACTGGCACCATTTGGAAGCAAACTTATATAAGGTATACCTAAAGTAAGAGACAGTTATCCCGGAAACATTTTTTTTTAGATTTTATTTTTTACTGTCATCAGTCTTAAAATTGAGTCATACAATCTAACTAAGAATGTTGAACTCTTATAACAAGTTTCTAGGCCTGATCTAACATCGGAATTTTGTTGTGTTCTTGTAACTGTTCAGTGGAAGTAAGAATATGGGATGAAGACGACATTAGCAAACAAGTAGCATTTAGATATGTTAACAAGTGCTGTACCAATGCTAAGTATACTATTTATATCGGCGTCGAAGTCTAAGGAAAAGGTGTCTCAACTAGTAAGGCTCTCGGGGAAACTATTCACACACTCCTTAACACGTTATTGGTATTTTATAGTAATCAACATTGAATAGTTTATTTTAATATTAATTCTTAATACTAAAGAGTACAAAAAATAAAGGAAATATTATTGAATATATGAAAAACAACAAGTCATTAGCGAAAACTATCGCGTTTTCATATAAGAACAACATTGATTTTTTTTTCGTTTACAGTAACATTTAATATTCGCTCACCAAGAAGTGGCGGGTAATCCTGGCAGCGTCGCGTCGCCGCAAGGCGCGCCCGTAGGCTCCCACCGTCTCACAGTCCCTACATGCTACCGATCAACGTTTCCCTTCGATTAACCTCAAAGTATCAAAAATATCTGCTAGAACATCCCTTTCCCTTAGTGAAAAATCTCGATAGTACAATTTGAACAGTCTCAAAGTAACTAATGCGTAGGTAACAATCACAAATCTTCATTAAAACGTGGATATGCAAGAATGGAAATATATAGAAATTAACAATCGTTTCACATTAGGACGAAGTAAAGCGATCCTACGTACGGCTACGGTAAATATCTAACCTATAGGGTTACGATACACGTCAATTTAGATATATTAGGACTTATATTTAAAATAGTCAATGGTTAATGACAGAAACGTGTGAAACACAGAGCATCATAAGTCTGTACAAAATGTACCAATGAAATATTTCTTTCCATTTAATTTTATCAAAGTTTTAACACATTCCTTCAACTTTAAGGCCACGGCGCAAAAATGGTGTTTCAGTAGATTATATTAGTAAGGATTACTGAATTATATTTATTTTTTAAGGATGACTTTTATACATATCTAATGAATGGCCTTGTGTTTAAGGCTGTGCACGCTGTCCGGTCAGCCCGGCGATTCCGTGTTGAAGCGATAGCGTGAGGTGCGCATATGTGCGAAGGCCCAAGCGTAGTGCGCGTGGTGCAAGGGCCCAAGCTCAGCGCGCGTGGTGCTTAGGCCCAAGCGTGGCGAAGTGTCGTCGTGACACTAGCACGGAGCACGGCGCAACTGTGATGCTTCACGAGTCTTACTTACTACATTGTATACTAACCGAGGAAAGCACGGCTTGAAACTTGACATTTTACATCACTACGTTCGTATCGTAAAAAATATTGGTGACAGACTTACACTGGTTCAAAGCTCACGATGTGCCTTATCCACTAAACTAACATAGACAATGCGATATCTAAAAATACACAACTACTCATACGCTATATAGGATATAATTTTAATTTAGTTCATCATAAGCATTGTGTTTTTCATACAACTGGCAGGATGGCATTTAAGTGTGTAAAATCGATTTGTGTGTGGACAATTCAAGCTTCGTATAACTAATATATGTAGGTTTATATTATTACGTGCATACACATATTAAGTTAACATTTAATTATCTAAAAGCAATTACTTTGGCGACTAGCATCGTTAAGAAAGATTCCAAATTGTACTCGACTTCGATCCGACCTAAACGCTTTAACGCCAGCGACAAACAAACTAATGATGATTGGCCTATCAATTTCACCTACGTCACCACTATGTGGACGATATGTCGCTTTTCGTAAACAATTCTCTATTAAATATATTATTTGATCAACATTCGAATAATCCGTCATTACAGTATTGTCAATTTAGAAACAGTGCTCAATACATATATCAACATTGCCAACATAGCGTCACTAACCAACCCGCCGCAAACACTCGTCTAATTTAAAACATTACTTGATATGTCATTTGCTACCAACTCTATCTAAACATTTGGAATCTTTCCACTTTGTAAAAATATTTATAACTAAAATTCACACACCTTACATTAAAAATTACCTACACATGACGGCTAAATTGAAATCGTTACTGTACTCGTATCATCTCTATTTCTTGGCAGGGGATAGCAAAAGCGAGATGACTATAGTTACGTAAATACAGTACGCTTTCTAATGGAAGTAGCAACACCGACTGCTAAGGTATACAAAGGAGCAAAGAAACATTTACGACGATACATACACACATTAACCTACGTGTCAATATTTAAGTAGAATCAATATTATCATATAAAACATTTACAGAAGTCCAATAACTTCACGTTTCAATAACTTCATTAAAAAAACCGTCACCATTGTGAAAATAAACACTATTATATGCGAACGTCTCAACTAACTTAAGCGATAGTAAAATATTTTGCATTTAATTTTTACAATAAAATGTATCATATAAATTCAAACGTGAGTTAATTTAAAAACATTCAGCATATTACATTCTTCAAGGATGGATGTTTTGTGCTAATATGTGCTTTGGTAAATCACCTTAACTTACAATCACAATTTTTTGAGACAAGTGTTCTGACGGAGCTGACTCTGTTGTCTTCGCGTCACTTCTACAACACACAAATATAAGAATTCATTTCCGTCAAAACACAATAACGAGTTTACATCATCATTTAAAATCAACATCAGTCATGAATACTGTAAAATCATTGAATATACTTCTCTTTCAAGAAAAAATACATCAAAAATTAAGTGAAACACCAACATTCTGTGCAATTCACTAAAATTATTTTTCATTCATCGAATAGCGTACGTACAACAATGACACAACACGCTTGACACTTATAGAAGCGACAGAAAATAACTTCAATGTATTAAATGTATGACAATGAATACAATTCCTGAGCAAATTGATGGCGTATTTGACGTAGTGTCAGCCAGAGAACCGAACGCAGAAGCGGCTGTTTGTATTTACAAGTTCGCGTGGCTCGACCAACTTATAAAATTTAACGACGCGCTACATAATGTAATAAGTGACCGAACCGTTAATCACATACAATATGACAAGCTAACATCGATACATTAAACTACCTTGATGAATACAATAACAGGTGAATCTTAACTGACACAAAATTATCAGGTTCAAACAATCATCTTTAAGAGTTACAATACACTATCGATATGGTACATGTAAACCCTTATGTTATCCTGTCAATTCGGATATCATTCCAGTATTTCTGTCAACAAACTACCCGCCCCCAGTCGTCCCTTCTAGTCTAACAACACGTCCCAGCTAAATGTAACACGCGACTAATATTAATGAGTGTTACTTTTCGTTTACAAAAATACTCTTTCACACTAGGTACCCTCTCTGATCACTCGCGTCAACTTTCACAGACCCCGGCTCTCCTTACAGCTATTATCTATTACTACCAACATCGTTATACTAGAATTATTTACATTTTTGCTCTACACACTTCCTGACGAATTTATGGTGTTCGAACGGAAATAAAATTAAATGAGGGAATGATGAGTGGCTGAAAGCTTGAAATTTCATCAATGATCAAGTCTCTTCTTCATCGATCGATACTAACAATGACACGTTGTTATGTATTAGTACTGGAGAATAGCGGCAATCGAAACTCTAATGACAAATCCGATGACATTAAGTTTAATATTAAAATGTCGATGTAACGAAAGAAGGACCTTAATGTTAGTCTTAAGAGAAACTGCTGAGTATAAAATTATAAATCGATCTTGTAAGCCTAGCTTGCGCTTACGTCACTAGTAGGTGCTAAGTTAGTAGTAAAATGTTCCCTAGAGTAATTGACTTGGACATATTGTTTCTTGGGAGCGCTCTTCAAAAGCAGTGCTGCTGAGACAGGGGAACTGTATCCAAGGAGTCTTAGAACTCATATTAATAGCTACGTTCTCGTAGAAAAGTAAAGCTTAGTTGGGATATAAGGTACTTACATTAGAATACAAATAGTACTTACTTACGAAGATTTATAGCCTACATTCATAAGAATATGTATTTTTGTATAGAAATTTTAGTGTGCTTAGATAATACCGCCTAACTCACTGAGAAACACTAGGGAGTGAAAATAATATTGTGGATTAGTTATCAGAAAGTATAATGAAAATTAATGTTTTCTAAATATGGCTTTGAACTTAAAAATTAACTAATGTGCAAGTACGTAAAACAACATAAAATTCATTTAGCATGATGATTTTTTGTGTACTTATAATATGAAACTATATTTACCTGTGGCGCGTGACATCGACGTGACAGCTCGCTTTGCTCCTTTATTAAGGGCCCTTGTCGGAACTGAAAGCCTACTTACACTTTCGTCACACCACTTTTACTTTTAATAATTATGAATTGTGATTGAAATATTTGTTATCAAATAAAGTGCCAATGAACTTAAGTGAATGAGATTCAGATTTATAATAAAACCAATGTTTTACTGTCTGATAAGGTTATTATAGAGAATTTGCATCGGAAACATTTTTTTTCAATAGACTTTCAATGATAATCTTCTAAGGAGCACTCATATTATTAGAAAAAAAGACTAATTGTTTTTGGTAATGAATTGCTACTAATCCAACTTAATAATGCTTTTAAGTTACTCTAATATGTTTTTAGTTAAATGTTTTTTATTACTTAAATTATAAGTCAGATAAACTGTGCTATTAATCTGGGTTTATCTTATTTTCTGCCACTCCTTTAGAGAGAAGGAGGTCAGTTTAATTTTTAATATTTTTTCTTATATGTGGGCCTTGTCGCTTAGAGTAACTTATCGGCGATACACTTAAGATAAAGCAGATACTTACGACATGCCAATTGTTCCCCGACACCAAGGGTTCACACACACACGGTACACAAATGAGCCTAACACCATCACGTTTGTGCTAAAGAACCAAGGAGTATAGACTTACGCTCTTATTGAAATGCGTTCATTAATCAACATTTTTACATAGTAGGTTTATTTTTGATTCTTTTTAACATGATATGTGCAAGTGTTTGAAAAATGTGAATGTTGCAAAAAAAATATTAGGTATTTTTTTATGTATATTTACAGCTGTAAATGATTTTTTTGTAATGTAATAAGCTAATTCATTAGCACAAACATGCATACAGTTGCTTCTGATTTAAATAAATTTAAAAAAGTTGCAACAGCAGATGAACTACCAAAGCTCTACGGAAAAAATAAAAATAAAACACACATCAAAACTGCAATGAACTGGTATTATTATAAAAAGCAATTACAACAAAAATAATTCAAAACAAAACGATGTACATTAATTTAAAGAACAATTGTTTATACAAATAATTAAAAAAATATAATAATTATAACAACAAACATGGACAAAATATATTTAAAGACAAAACATGTTTCAAATTCAGTCCTCGAGCTTTAGAAATGCAATTTTAAGAATGAAAATGTTTCTCGTACAGAAAAAACATTTTATTTTCACTAATATTATTATGCAAAAACACAAATAAATGAGAGGGAATTAAGTTTGTAATAATAATTATAACTGAAACTTAAATTACCATTTTCAGGTTAAAAATAAAATAAACTACCGGTAGACAAAAAAAATTAATCAAAAAATAAAATCGGATTACATACACTGCTTTACTAGGTGTAAACGTGAAGTTGTCATAATTTGCAAATCTTATTCAAAAAATTTCGATACACTATACTATACTTAAGTAATATAAATATATAGTAAGTTGAAATTATATCAATTAAGTAGAAGCGTATGTTGTTACCAAAAAATATTATTTCTTCGATGTAAATTACAACAAATTATCACAATACGTATCAGAAATTTTGAAGTAATTTCCACAAAGAAATTCTCACGTATTAGGTTAAAATAACGGTTACCGAATTCTCCAAGGCCTCAGACCACTAAGGCGAATTGTGGAAATGATTGGTGAATAAAATAATATGCATCGACAGTTCGACAAGATGGACTGAGGCCTGGTAGAGTCAGCGTATCAACTTCCTTAAAATCAATGTTCTCAGTGGATTAAATGAAAGGCATGTATCGCGGCGTCGTAGGATATAGGAACAAGACAGTCTATAATAAAATCATTGGTGAATAATCACTGAAATTTGGACGCTAAGACGAGGCGGCGCGATTCACTTAATCCAGTGTTTTTATTAACTATGTGATCGAAGATGCGTCTAGGTGACGAATTCGCGGACACTGTGGTGGGCGATACAGGAAACAATGCGAAGAAATCAGTTGTTCTCACAACAATTTACTTTTAGTGCAAGTACCACAAATAAATTCATTATATATCGATATAGAACGAATCTGTCCTTTTCATTTTTTTCTATATAATTAATTCTTGGCAATTGTTTTTTTTTAAATATTATTATTAACATTATTGATAAAAATATATATCTAGTTATACATATATTATACATGGATATACTTATATATTCATAACGATTGCAATAACTTACCATTATTCGGTGGTAAATAAATATAACAAAATCATAATAACAATACATTGACCCGCACTAGAAGTGTAAAATTGAAAATTCAATAGTATTTCGATCAGACAACCTTACGATTAGATTTATATGAAAGTATGGTACATATTTACAAACAATACTAAATATCACTTATTAAATCACAACATGATCTTATGGCACACGATAAACAGGTCGCCACAGTGTCACGTCTCGCCCACCGACGCACCTTCAAACGATTTAATTTATTTAAGAAATATCACCAAAATGGAAACGCGTAACCTAAAACTAACAGATCATTAAGATACCGATCCGCAGATCGCACCAGATCTCTCTATTGTCATAGATTCAGCGAGAAAAAAATACTAAAAAAACATTATTTGCTAAGAAAACCAAAACGTTCTAGTGAAAAAAATCAAACTAAAATAATTCTGCTAACACACTCAAACACACGGTAATGTAGTAAAAAAATATTAATAATAGCGCGATATTCATAAAATACAAAAGAAAGTATACGTTACACATGCACCGTAATACTAAATACTACAAAAATAAAGTTGGTTCCGTATAAAAATATCTTACCAGAATAACAAATTGTATAATTATTTTGTATACCGAGCTGTTAATAATACTCGCAGTAAGTAGGTAGGTACGCTTACGCGTTGTCTATTAAATCTGCTATAAATCTCAAAAAAATTAAATAAAAAAGATGCTAGCGAAACGACCATTTTCTAAGTGCTCTAATAGTTACTACCTTGTCCAATGCTTAAACATACTCAATGCATAAAAACGAACTATATAATGAACCTAATGTTACTAAAACAACATCAGGAGACGAAGGTCCGTGGGCTCTCAGTGACTAGGCGGTATCAACGATAGATATAAATTTACTGCTCCAAGTACTGCCCTTCGACAAAATAACAAAGTGGAAAAGTTGCAATCTTCGTGTCATCGAAAAATGCTTTATAGTTCTCAAAGGGGGTGACACTGTCGAGTGCTTTAAATTTGGAACTAATTAAGGTATATAAAACATTCTTGATCGCCACTGTGATGTTATTATTACGTATAAAAGAAATATTTAGATATTCAATAGAGGTTCATGGTCATTGTTTGCACATGCCCAAACGCCGCAGTCAACTTTGTCATTGATAAAACCCCTAACATCATTATTTCCCTAAAATTTTGTAACTACTTTAAGAGGGTAGTAACTAAAGATTGTCCATTTCAGCGCAATCAATTTAACACTTACCTAATTAATAATGTAACAACTCCTTACTTAGATTTTTATATTCCATTTTTCATCGACACAGAATAAGTGCTAATTAAAAACAGGAAGTGCTATTGTGCCGTAGAAATAATCTTAAAACTAACAACAATACCGCTCGATGATCTCTTATTTACGATAAAATCACACGCTTAACGCCTAACAATTTGTTAAGTAATAATAGTTAAAATATTGGTCCAACAAATGGGCTAAATAATACAAATGCCCTTAATATTCATCCCTAATTTAACGATGTGGGATATGAAAAAATATTATTCAATAGATCAAAAAATGATAAGGGTTAAAGACACCGTTCGCATGAATCCGGATCGTTCAACGGAATTAATCTCTAACCATCAATCAATAGGTACTTGAATAACAATATCAATACTATAACTAATCTCATTACAGTTTCGTTTAGAAATAATTCATAAAGAGATCTTACGCCGAATATGTAGAGAATACCCATCGCTAGCCGGCATGGTCACACCGAACGCCCACGCCGGTTGCACCACAACACACGTTTTACATACGTTCCGTTAACATAATCATCACTTGAACCTACAAAAAATTGACACGCACCGCCAGAACGGTAAGTCCTTTCGTCGATTTAATTACGGATCGGAGTGTCGAATTTTGGCATATAGTTCGTCGGTCATTCGGACCTCCTGTGATCATGGCGTGCAACTCACATACCTATCGGCGGCACTTGCACGTAACGATAAATGTACAGCCTGTAATCTTTGCTCGCAAGCACCACAGACCCATCATCCATTAGCGCCACATCGAAGCATTGAGCGTGTTTCACTTTACTCTCCAGCGCGGATACCAGTTGGCCGTCTTGCGTAAATATCGTCAAGTTGAAGTTGTTGTGATTGTCGGCGATCAAGATCTCGCCAGCTGCGTTAATTCCAACACCGATAGGATAATTGGTAACACCTTCACCTCCGATCTGGCGCAGATAAATACCCTCGTAGTTAAATACCTTTACGCAGTGAGCGCGGTTGTCGCTAATAAATATTTCTTGTTTGTCGTTGACCACAACTCCATTAGGAAATTCTAAGTGTTTTGAGCATCCGAATTTTTGCAGTACGTTGCCGATTTGATCAAAGATAATTACGCGCATAACTTTGCATTCAACAACAACGATACGGCCTTTGTTATCAACGGTAACTCCACGAGGGTGCTGAAGGATATTAGCGCCGAATTTACGCACAAATTGCCCATATTGGTTGTAGATTTGGATTTGGTGTGTGGGTGACCGTTCAGTTACGATTATGTCACCAGAGGTACGGACAACTGCGACTCGATTTGGGTACAGCAGCTGTCCGTCACGTTTTCCACATTCCCCGAATTGAAATTTGAAGCGACCTTCCTTGTCAAATATCTGAATACGATGATTGTTTGTATCGGCAACAATTATGTCGTTTTGAGCATTAACAGCTACTCCACTTGGCTCAGTGAACTGACCTTCCATAACCCCGAATTCACCGAACTTGCAGTGATAGATCATCTTCTGTCGCTTGATTTGAGACTTTGGTGGGAAAATGGCAGTAGAGATAAGCTTGTTTGTCAAATCTAAAATAGGGTCTGCGTGAGCCGAATTGGTCAGAGAATAAGGATCAACCGTTGTCGGTTGGAAAAGTGAATCGCATCCACCATTTGACCATTTCTCGTATGGATTGATTCCATTCAGATTAATATCTCCAATGGCGGTAGAGAATGGGCCAAGACTATTGACACTATTGAATCTTTTGGAGATAATATTCGATTCGAAAGGAGAAGTGGACTGGCTGGTGGGCCCAAGGAGACCATTTGTATAGGGCCGTTCGATCACGCCATTCAATCCTGATGGAAGATGAATTCCACCATTTAAGCTTCCTGAGCTTCCGTTAACGCTGCTGCTACTCGATGATGATCCTCCATTCAATAGAGAGCCATTAGTAGGGCGAGCAATAGGCGGTTGTTTAGTAGGGCCAACATTCGCCTCTGAACTAGAGCGCACGTATCCAAAAGTGTTTCTTACGCCAACTTGGATAGCTTGATAATTTGATACAAATTCCAACTCACATGCAGTTTGTACGCTTTGCTCTGGGTTTGAACTCATTAAAGATTGCAATTTCGTATCTAAGAGTTTCCTAAACATAAGTATTTCGGCTATGTTAGCGCATTTAGTCAGTCGTTCCACAAAGTCACATGTTTGATATATCTTGTCAACAGTTTCTTGAGCCTTTTGCCCCACAACCGTTAAAGCAATTTGTTTTGTCGAAAATACACTTTCGAGTTCCTTCAGTAATTCTTGTTTACGCTCTTCAAGCATTGAGCGATAGAATTGGAACGTATCATTTATTTCATTTTGAGCTTTATGATATTGGACTTGTAGTTTTCCCGCTGCGTGTTCTACAGTTTGACGACGTGCCTTATTTCAGTGGCGCGAGTCTTGGCCTCAGTAACAGCTTGTTGCATTAATTCTAGTTGTTTAGGACCTGCGTCAGATAAATGTTCGCAGTCGTGCAAGGCAGCAGGATGTTCTATTATAGTGCATTCTTTGCATACTGGCACAGAGCAAGTGCGACAGAAATATTTGAGAATGTCATTCTTGTGTCTCGGGCAGAAAGCGGTCTTTTCGCCACTAGTGGTAATAGTAGTTGATCCCAACATACCCTTGTCATCCTTTAGATCTGTGAAAGCCAACACTCGGTGGCCCTCAAAGCAATGCATGAATTGGTGCGCCATTACACAGTTGGGGCAGAGAAAGTTAGCACAATCGACACAACGAGCGACAGCGTCGGATTCCTTGGATTTGCAACCAGTGCACCTGGCTGAAGGTGAGCTGGTTTGGCGAGCGGATGGCAGGAGATCCGCGTCTTGTTCGACAGCAGCTGCTATCACAAGGTTCGTGAGTAGCCCGTTCACGCCGGCCGTAGGCAGCAGACTATCTACGCGGCAAGTGACGCAGGTAACTTTGTCTGGGTGTGTTTGTTCTCTTTCCAGGCAAGCCCGGCAAAAGGTGTGGAAGCAATTGAGTACTTTGGGGTCGACGAATGTCTCTCGGCAGATTGCACAGGTGGTGTCGAGGCCGTCGAACTCGCGGAGGTCACATACGGCGGAGTCACTCGCTGGGGGCGAGGATCCGCTAAGAGTCAAGGGCGATAAGGAGCCACGCTCCAGCGAACCTATTGAGTTGGCACCGGGCAGCGACTCAAGGGACGGGGTGCGTGAGGCCATCTTCAGGAAACCGGCATCCCTGAAACAATACAAACGAAAAGTTATTAACCAGGAAAAGAAATAAGATATCTAAATTTATAATTATAATCAGAAAGGTTGATATAAAGATAAATTACATTCAGTTCTTAGAAAATGAATGCACTTGGTATAAATATTTAATTTCATAACACGGGCCATAAAAGATATTATAAAAGTAGTAGGTATTACTTAAACGCATTCTCCTTTGAAGTCGTGACCTTAGATACAGGGGAAGCCATGCTATAAACTTGATAAATAGCATAGCTTTACTCGATATTTTCGGGCAAATTTACGAGTAACTGAGCGCAGCACAGGAAGGAGCGAAGTACGCTAGTGAAAACATCAATAACGGTTTTGAAAGGCAGGGAGAGCTACCAATGTTTACATCAGATGCACTTCCCAAGGGCGGGGTTGCCATGGCAACGCATAGGGTGACGCGTAAGGGGATCCGTTCTCGAATTAGAGGGTGGAGTATTTCGGCTCCCTCATTTTACCTTAGGGGAGATATATATTTGAGGTGAATGGCCGTGGTAGTCAGTTGGTTTAACGGTTTAAATGTCTATTTTGGAGATGCAATTTAGGTGCAAATTTGGAATTGTAATGAGGGTAATCCCGCGCGCGTCGAGCAACTTTATGAAATATCACCCGCTTAGGTACTTGTTTAGATTTTAATTAAAAAATACAAAGGTAGCGGGATAAAACGGACAGGGAATAATAATTAGATCTATATTTTGTGTATATTATATAATAGGTAGGGCACTTAACTATTATATACAACTACGTTTGGACTTGTTACGAAGCGGAAATTTCTTTAAATAATTAGTTATTATAAACTGGAATTCAATAAAGAGACAGCACATGTTTTATTTAAGTTAAGTATCTAGTCTGCAGAATATACAAGTTGGTGGTTAGATTCTTGCTACCAAAACGAAGAAATCCATCCAAATTCGTACAATAATTGGATCAAATTCTATTCATGTATATGTTTCTTCCTATTCCTATTCTTCATGTATATGTCCGTGTGGTGACGGATTAAGAATACAAATTGTCACCACCCCAATTCATCCCGTGGGTGTCGTAAGAGCCGACTAAGGGAGCAAACTAAGCAGGACAACAGCACTGCAAAGAGAAGGAAAACTTGAAACAAACCCTATACCAACCCGTTTGGCCAGCGTGGTATAGTAGGCCAAAACCTCCTTTCTAAGGAGAGGCCTATGTCAGTGGACTAGTATAGGCTGTTGATGATATGTTTCTTAACAATACATCAGTAGACGACCCAAGTGACGTGTACGCCGTCTAAATTGTGATCAAGTTTGCCTCACGGCTGTGCAGGGCTACCAAACATGTAGGTAAGTAGTTTTGGGACAGTAGTAACTTTTATTAAAAAAAAATATGTGTGCAAAATTCTTTTAAAGCTTAACAATAATTCATTATATATATATTTCCCGAAAGTGTGCTATTGGATAAGTAAGTTCTATTTTTTATTTATACCCGCAACTCGTTATTGTATCGTATTTTATCGGCCGTACCCGAATTTCACTGTTGGGAAAGCTGGAGCGTCAGATACCAGTGATGACACTAAATAAATAACACGTCATTTGTACAAAGAAATGGCCCTGGCGATACTCTAGCCCCGACGCCGCACTGCAGTGTAGGAACCAATATATCTATACTTTAGTTCTAGTCGAAGAGTCGAACTCGTTATAGGGTGTGGTTAAATTATATGGTGTCTGAGTTTCCCATTTTTTTTCTGTGCGGAAATAGGGTACCACCTACCGGTGGCTATGTCAGACTCGAACCGGCTAAAAACCGCACGCCGTCTCGGGTATCAGTAGCCGGGGAACCAGGTGTACACTAGAAAGGAAATCCTTGGTACCCAGACGTACCTTGAGCCATCTACGGCGGGTAGATGACCCCCTTCTTTGTGGGAACCCCCATGTAGCGCGCAGTGATTTATTTCAAAATGTCAGCTTAAAACGATATAAATTAGACTTTGTTATGAAAAAAATGAGTTTACGAATGAAAAATAAAATTACTACTTATACTTTGAACTAATAAACGTAACATTTACAAATTTAATTTTAGATTTTTCACAAGCCTTTTGGCAGCTTATTTTGTTTTTGTACTGAAAACGTGCATCGGTTTGTAGGTTTATCTCTTTTAAATTACTGATTTATTCGTTCACGAACACATGAATCGATATAATGCCCAGTATTGGACAAAAAATCCAGAATAATACTAATCATCAGGTTGTTCTCGAACTAGAAAAGTAAAACTAAAAGTACCGACTAGCTTAAGCTAAAGTTTGCAGTCCAATTTCTGTACCAATTCGGAGCATGTCCCTCCAATATCTAGACAATGGCGCTCTAGCTGTATGCTAGGCTATAGGTATTTGTCGTGATGGATGGAAACGACCGCAATACATTAAAGGGGCACAGTTTAGTCCCAGTGCTCGATTGCAAGCCCGATGCTATGTGCATGCGGAATGGCCGGCCGACTAATGAAGACATCGTTTCGAATTTGTACGTTTTAAGCGACAAATTAGTCGATCTGCAGTTATAGACGCTTGGTATATGTTTCGAAATTACATTTCGATTGGAATGCAGTAATGTTAGCACTAGCCACGATTAGGAATAACGTTCCTTAGCGATTGTTTGATAATTTCGACGTATGAATGAAATTTTGGTTTTTGTCTTTTTTTATAGTACGAGTATAAGCGGCGAGTACGGCTATAGACACCTGTAACTCCGGGCAACCTCACTTAGAGAAAAGTAGCGAAAGAATTGTTTAACCCCGGTTTCCTGTGACTCCGTGGTATCACTTCAGTAGAGCGCTCGACAGATGGCGTTGGTCAGTCCGACTGAATCGCTCTATTTTTGGTTTTTAGGTAGTAGTAGTAGTACGAGTATATAGGCACAAGCCTATATTTTTTTTTAAATGACGACACCTATGTTTGGAGATATATATTCGAATTGAATTACTGAGCTGTTCGTAGTTTCATTTCTCTCATCTGCGACGACCCTTGAAATTTATTCACTGGCCATGTATCAACTACTTTTAAAACTTTTATTAATATTATTAAAGCGTGCTTTAGTTATATTGAGAAAAATACAAAATTGAACCCAAGCCATAGTGTGTTACATTACCTAATAACGTTTATAGTTACGTTTCCTGAGCATCTATGATAATTACTACCAATTTCAATGTATGTACCAACGTACTATGTTGTTTACGATAATTACGGTGCATCGATCTCGTCTGTTTTTTATTTGTTCAGCAACACACTTAAAAGTGTTGAACTGCGTCATATTTGTACGGTATTTCAAATATTGTAGACCAACCTTAGTATAGGGGAGCAAGATACGATGCTATATACCTATCGAAACAACGATACAGCACTTAGCGATGTGTCAACGGCGATTTTTAAAACAATATTTTGGTCATGGATATTGGCAACAAATAAACCTCATAATCTGACGTGTGACAGGTCTACTGATTATGGCTACAGCTGCTCATAAGCATATACGACTTAAGAGACAAGTGCGTTGCAGCCCCCTCCCCCCCCATTAATGTGGGGAGATAGGGTTTATGGCTCCGTTGACCTCATTTACTGGGTCAACTGATTGTGACTACAGCTGCTTATAGGCACCTATGACATAAGAGACAAGTGCGATCCCCTATCTCCCTCCCATTAGACACATTGCTATGCTTCTATGTGAGAGACTGCTATCTGAACTAGGACAGGCCTGTATGATAAGTGTGGCAGATAAGTCTTATTGTTGAGAGTGTATAAAACTACTACTAAATGAGTGTGTGTGTGTATGTGTGTGTGTGTTGGAATTAAAATTTACAGAAGAAGGTATGCATTCTGCAAGTCTCATTAAACAGTAATAGACTCCATAAGTAACACACATGATACTATATCTACGTTTTACTAGAATTTCCGTTACCCATTTGCTGTCGACTGTTAAACTGATAAAGACGGTCGAACTTAATAGGTTTGGACAAGACAAAGCCGTGTTCTTTGTCAGGTCAGTACCGTACATCCTTGGTATCGGGACTGGTTCCAATACCTACATTGTAGACGTATATAAAGAGCCTTAACGAAAACATGAAGATGTAGTTTACAGTCTAATTAAAAGGAAGATAGTTCATAAGGTTTTAAGTATCGCGGTAAATCAGTTTTTCTTTATACAATTTCAAAACTTTAGCTTATAAAATAACACTTGTAAAATAATAATATATGAAAATATCCTTTGTGTCACATCATCACATCAACGGGATGAATTGGGGTAGTGACATTCCGTTTTCTTAATCCGTCACTACACGAACAGTCGTCCTTTGTGTATTATGTTATTATTAAAAGTGAATGAAAACTATTCTTTCGATCGCTTTTACCCGACTGCCAAGGAAGGGTTATGTATATGTATACGTATCTTGCATGTTTGTTTGTTTATTTCTTTATTACCTCGTATCTTCTAAATGGCTGAATGGATTTCGAAAGTTAAGGTATTGTTTTGTCTGTTTCAAAAACCTTTTTGACTTTTTGAAAGAAAAAAACAAAATGGCAACTTTTTGGCGTGAAATAGTAGTGGTTTAGCATCAACAAATTGCTTACCATATAAGTTCTTCCAGATTTGGAAATAGACGGTTTTGTGAGAATTGTCATAATAACTTGACAATTCAATTCAATTATTATTAGTTATTAATAATAATATTAATAACTAATAATAAACTTTACAACTCAGGCAGATCCAAAACAAGGCAGAACCATGTAATATGGTAACCAGACTGCTACTAAACGTATTTATATATTTCTAAATTCATACATATCATTGTTAAATTACACCCACCCAGACACAGAACAAATGATCATGCTCATCACACAATTATTTGTCCTGGGTGGGAATCGAACCCAAAACCTCTTGCTTAGAAGTCAGGCTCACTAACCACTAGACCAACAAGCCAATTATTGTTTACATAGAACCTTTATATCTTCATCATCATATCAACAGTAATTGGAATGTTATAAAACTTTTTTGTATGATAAGATCCAACGAAATTATTCTATAATCTAAATGAAAGAATCTTTATAACAAAAGTTTAATTAAACTGGTTATATTGCAGTTGTTTTGCACATAATATTGAACATAATGTTTTTCAACTACTTCAGATAGCCAAATTACATTACCTTCTACTTTAGAACATAATTATTTTAAAAAACCTTTAGGAAAAGTATTCTCAATGGTTTGTGATTGTTAATGATGCAGAACTAGCAAGAACGAATTGAATTATGTAGTCTGTAGATAGCCAAATTCTGCTAGAATTACATTTAAATAGAGTACAGGAGATTTCTATTCCAAATGTACCCACAGAACTGTGGAAGTTACTAAACCTTATGGAAACATTTGCAGTCAGACAGAAAACAGCACATATTAAACCCTCACATTTTCTTACATACCACCAAACCAAATAAAAAGCGTAAGTGTAATGTCGTACAAAAACGTACGTTGCCTAAGTTTCAAGACGTAAAAGATAAACCCAGATTTGCCAGATCTCGAAGTCAAACCCCGAACGCCTAAGTAAGCGTCGACAATGGGAATAACGACGTAATCAACCTGTAAATAGATGCTATATTACTGGCTCAATATACTAAAGAACATTTGGTAGTGAACGTCTTACTAAACAATGAACCCAAATTAGTACATGTTACCCTAAAATCATTGTCTTTGCCTCACCTAAGGTGGCACCGGCCACAAATGATGACCAAACGTGCAGGGGCGGCCCTAACATTTCAATTGCCACTGAACACTTCACAGCAATTTCTACCTTAACACGTTCCAAGTTGAGTACATTTTGTATTGGAACTATTAGTTATTTACGACACTTCGTAAAAGCTCTTAGGGGGTTTAGCAATCCGCTTCGAAGCGAACGCAATTAATGGTTCTTGGACGGTAATGTACGGGGAAAACAATTCACTGGATGCACCTTTTTTTGGTTCTAACTTGATTGAAAGCCCTTATCGGTATTGTACTACTACCTATTATAGGGCGGCAGTGATGGCTAGAAGTGACACCATCGGGTTCTACCACCTGGTTAATAAAATTGAATATTTTATTACATTAAAAAACTAGCTAATCTTCCTGCGGCTTCGTTCAAACTTCCATATAACCGTTCATGCCTTATTTTACCCCCTTAGGTATGAAATTTCCAAAAATCCTTTCTTAGTGGGTGATTACAACGTACAAAGCATCAGCTGCCGTAATTTAAAGTTTGAAACCCCGGCGGTTAACGCTTTGGGTAGGTGAATGCGTCAGTCATTCAGGCCAAGTAATTTTATATATATTGATGAAAACTTATCAACGATTAGATATGTGTGTATTTTACTTTTCATATAGTCTGTATTTCGTACATTTTTTCAATTTGTAAGAAACGTGTAACTGTTTTAGCTTTCTAGACTATTATAAAATATTCTAAGTTTGAAATTCCTTCGATCGCGAAATGCGTTCATAGAATTCTCTTCGTGTATTGACATATAGATTTATAAACGTTTATCTACATCCAGTATTAAATCAATAACGAAAGCATTTATGTGAAACGATTCTTACGCTTGGGTGCAGTAGTCTAATTTCGTTCCCCTTCATAATTATAGTACAGCATTACAGAGGGTGGAAACTTCCAGAAAGTGTCTAAAAATATTCCGGTAACAACGTGCCGTAATGGCTTTTTGTGTCAGTTGAATTTTAAGTCTACTGCTACAAGTCAAACAATAACACAGTAGACAAGACAAAAATATTGTAGATATCAGACGTATTTTATAAGCATAAAGGCGTTATGCTTTAAAGGTAGGTAAGTGCTTAGAGGTGTGAGGAGTTATTTTCCAAAAATCAAATCAAATCTAAAATCATTTACTTAAATTGGGTTGAGTGCTATTTGAACGCATTGTTTACAGAGACAGGCCTCCAAAAACGCCCAACCCGTCATCACTTCCTAGTGTTTTAGCTGGGAAGAAGAAGCGAAGGAACAAACTCACTAGCAGCACATGTGTCTGCTAAGTTAGGAGAACTGCAATTCAGAACTGGAAATAGACCAGGTGGGTGTTATGGGAGTACTTCAAGAAGATTGTTGCATATTCGTAAAGCACTTTGGAGACATATGGAGATGTTCTCTGCTAGACAGGAATAGGTTTTTACATAACAATGTCATCATAATAGTGTATTGCTAGGAATATAGCTTTATAACATACGTATTCTATACATATTTGTATAGCAGACTTCAGTTTTTTGTATTTACAGGGATAACTATCGTCAGTACAAATTCATTCCCAGTTTTTTAACAAGTTCATTTTATTAAAAAAATATAATCTTATTTCTGGCCCCTCTGACTTAAAAATTACCTTCATTTCAAAGATAGCCGGCTCGTGTAGACAAATTTAGTGTTGTATTTCCGGAATAGTCCGCATATATCCTACCTTTTTACCCCAAAGTGGGGACGTTGAAAAAAGATACGGGTATCTTTATACGACTTATGTGGGTTTATTATATAAATGGACTTGCTACGCTATGGGTACTGCTGTTTTTCTTTATTGCAACCTTTTGTTGCAGTGACGCGGTTTTGTAAGGGTTACCATTTTTAAAGATTTTGACCTTCCAGTGTAATTTAAACTATGATGTCACATAAATGCAAAATATTTGTTGTTGAATTCCACGTTTTTGTTGTAGATTTATCATTTAAATATGAAAGTTTAGTGATCCGCCGATCTCAATTTAAATAAATGTGCAAAGGCTACTCATGCGAAGTACAGACGCTCAAGACAGAAGTTCTAGGCTTCTGTAAATCGGCTAAAAAAGAAAGAAGAATGAGAAGAAAATATAACGTAGTCTTATCAAAACCAGAGAGAAAATAAAGCTTTTTACAACATTCGTATCTCCGTACAATGTTTTCTTGTTAATCTTTAATTTTAACATTAAAAGAGATACTTAATTATAATGGATCATTTCTAGTTTAATGAAATAAAAAATATGAATTTAAAGTAGTCCATGGTAAGTTTTAAACACAACTTTAAAGTGAAAAATAATTATCAAATACTCGATATGATCAAACAAAAGTCAAAAATAGTTCGCCCTCTACAGGGTTGTCACACGCGCATTATTCAAAACACCCAAGCACTTGTAAAAGTTAAAATTCATGAGGATCGCACGGGGACGGCGAGCATATATTTCAGTGACAACCCTACTTTTATGATGTCACGTATTACGTTAATACAGAAGACCAAATTTTTGATGTAAATAAAAAGCGTAGATTATTTGGCACCAGAACGTGGGATTACGTGCGTCCCTTTTTATAAGTATGTCATTTTTATGCAGTGGGTTTTGCCATCTACATCTATACTGTTGTTAACGGTTAAAATTGAAGATATTTACAGTAAATACAAAACAATTGAATTAATAATTGTAATTTCTCATAAAACCATATTGTTTCATCAATATTCTATCAAGGTGTATGAAGAAGAATCTTCAAACACTGCCACAGTTTAATCCTTAATATTGAATGATGAAGTATAAAAGTTGTTCAATATACCCGAGAGAATTGCAAATCCCTTGTCCTTAGTTTATAAATAATGCATGAACATTCGCGCGATACGTCGCGAGATAAAGGCACACCCCTGCATTTATTTATTTACGTGGCACAAATCAAAAAGGAACGTAACTCCCAAATGTAAGGTTTTTGACAGGAAAACGTGATTAAATTTTTAACTTAATGCTGTAGTAAGACATTTTGATAAACATGAATCTTAATACTTTGAAAAAGTCACTGTGGCCCACCACCTCGTTGCAATTTTTTTAGTGCCCCCCATACTCCAAAATTCTTGGATTTAGGAGGGGGGAAGAGGTTCGGTACCTACTGGGTGAAAAGCAAGAAAAGAATGCTTAAGATCGGTAGCACGATAGAAGGGCATGATATGTACGTCCGTCCTGCTACTGGAGGAAACATCAACCCGCCAATTTAAAAAAAAAACAAACGTTTATACGTATTTTAAAAATGGAATAGTTTCTATATTTGCGATTCTATTTTCAAAATCGTATCGGATTACAAATTTCAAACAATCCAATTACTTTCAATTTAATTCGGCCAATTCTAGGTTAGAATGATTGGTAAATTCACAAACGAGATAATGTTCGGATGATATATTCAGCGGTCGGTGTAGTGTACACGTTGGCGGTTTGGTGACATTGCCAATGATTGATGAGCACTTTGGCCCTACTGACTGTTTGCCGCATAATCCCGTTTGTATCGGAACGTAATCCTTTGACGTGATCACCTGAATTATATATGTACACATATGTCTTCCTTTCAGTATGTCATAACATAGTTTAATTTATTAACTGATATTATTATTTCAACTTTTAGAAAGATCTTTTGTAAAGTAAAATGGTAACATTATCGAGTTTTAAATTTTTTAATTTACATATATTTAAATATTATTATCTTACGTACATAAATGCGAAAGTTTGAAAGTACATTTGTTACTTAATCAAGCCGAAACGGCTGAATCGATCTGTATGAAATTCGGCATAAAAAATATCAGTCTGTATAGCACATAAGCTGTAATTATGCCGGCAAAATTTATTGAAAAAATCGACATTAACAGTGAGTATAAAAAAATTATACTTAAGTTGCTATTGGATATTTAAAAGACGGTTAAATAGTAGTACATTCCGTTAATTAATTTCCTGCGGTTAATAAAGTTTTGCAAGACGGCTCAAGAGCAAAACTTAGAACCTAACTATGCAAACAAAAGCGCCAAATTGTAAAAGGATTCAAACAAGTTGTCTATTAATTGTAACTTATACAATATCCCTTCCAAAAGTTTGATTAAGTTTTAGCATATAATAAAGCCTTAATTGAAAATTGAGTTAATGTACTAAAATCTACCTATCTATGGAAATTGACGGATACAAGGGTAGAGGACGATCAAAAAGAATATGATATGGTAATAAAAGAGAATATGGTTAGAAATGGAGTAAGAAGTAAACTGAGGAATGAGAGAAGAGAACGGAAGAAGAAATCTCATTCTAAATATTTACTTTCATTCTAAATAAACTAAGGAGAAGAGGCTCATATAAAGAAGAGTTTTTGTTTGATTGTATGTTTTACACCCTAATCTCTTAAATAATTAATCGGTTAGATCGGAATAACTCTTTTATTTTTTATTGATCTTCCTGCAAACATATTGCATAAAGCTGACTTAATGCCACAGGCATTTTTATATTGGAAAAGTATTAACTGAGGAAGGTTATGTAACATTACACTACGATATTAGGAGGGGAGCAGTGACCATAATCGCAGGTGCAATTGCTAGTAATTTACTGAAGTAAAAACAAATACAAGATTTGCAAAAACCCTTTTTATCTACGTATAATTTTGATATTACCCAGGAGTCGTACAGAAGTGTCACGTTAACATATAATCCGTCAAACACGTCACACGACCGCGTGACATCACACACACACCAATCCCGCCAATCTAACCGCTCGACACCCGCATGTGAATGTATCCGTCCCTATGTTCACTATTACGAATAAATATTCGATTAGATTCAAAATTTGAATAATTCCCTTCCTAATTGTTCGGAGTTTATTGACGGCTTTCTATAGAAACACATATAGTCTTTTTTTCCTGATGTTGTATTTATACACAATGTATTTTATTGGAAAAACTATTTGAAAATAAAATTTTAAGGTCGCTTTTGTAAAATTCAGCTACAGTAGAAACAACCTTTCTGTTTCGTTTTTTTTTTTCAACAGACCTCTTTTTAGAAGGCATCAAAAGTCCTTTACATTTCTACTATAGAAAAAATATTACCTACGTTTTCCAAGAATAAATATGAAACTTTATACAGGTATTTGTTGCTCCATCAAGCCAAAACGATTGAACGGATCCGAATGAAATTTCGCTTAAAGATGAATTATATTCTAGAATAGCATACAAGCTATGCCTTTGCCGTGAAGATCGACTTAAATCGTAGCAAAGTGACGAGTGAAAGAGACGAGCAAAGCTAATACCCAAATAATATTCCAAATAGAACTTAATTGCGCAACGTAATACCTATATCTAAGCGTAGCAGACAACATGAAGGCAGTAGTCGACATCACCTATTACCACCTCATCCAATATTAATTATGATTTATAGACAATAATGTACGTAGGCGCTGATTACGTCACAGAGATAGCGTCACACGCCATCGCAAATTGCCGCCATTAAAATTCAACGAAGATCTAAAATACGAAATTGTAGGTAATGAATCTAAACGTTCCCTGCAAATTGAATTTGGAATACATTGTAATGACGTATCACTGTCTCCCTCGCACTCCTTAATAAATACGACGTTAATTCCCACTCTGAAGCTGGCGTTCAACATTATCTGATTTACATTTGCGTATCAATAGAACTTTACGTGCCTATTGAGTTGTAATCTATACAGGACAGACTACGGCTCTATTACTTATAAGACGTCTTATATTATTCAGCAATTACCTAACAAAATTAATGGGAAAGGTGCTATGTAAATCACTTGCTCTGTCGGTCTGCGTTTTAGGTAGCTAGTGCAATTTACACTACTTGGCGCGGGTCTCTTTATTTGCAGAATGTAAATTTAAAAGTGTTGTCTGTTGATCGATTTGAATAAATCGTTGTACTAGATATTTTAGGAAATTACACCGTGCGAAGCCCAAGCGGGTCGCTAGTATCATATAAGTATATTAAGATACAGTTGTTATTCCCAATATATTAATATTTACATAGCAAATGTACTAGTTTAACATTCTCGCTACGCTATGACAATAAACAAAAGAAAACAACTAAACACCATTAAAATATGAATAAATATACCGAACTAAAAGCTTTTCATTCGTATAAACATCTTCAATCAAAGTTTGATAACGCTGCTAAGTCTATTTGCGAAGTGTAAACGCCCTCTAATTGGATATTTGTAAACATTTCACATAATGTTTGATTTTGGAATTTAAACTATTCATTTGTCTTCGGTAATGGATCTCTTGATAGAACAAACTAAAATTATAAAGAGATTTCTTGTCCAATATGGTTTTTTACCCATGACTTCGTTCGAATTACTGACAATGATTTTCTATTGTGTTGTGCAATATAGAATGAAAAAAAAATGAATTCTGTCGTCAGTAAATTTGAAGAAATAAATACAATATAAATACTCGTAATGGTTTGATACGGAAATTACTGGAAGTCGGTAAATTAAAAGTAATTTTTTTTGCAAAGAGATTATAATTTACCTCCGATATATTGTATTGTTCCATACGTTTCATTAATTTCAATTTCGAAGCAGATACTTACCTGAAAATAGAAAAATAAACATTAATAATCTACCTTCAAAATAATATAAGGGTTCTTCACGGTTTTATTATAAAAGGTACATTTCTATTTTATTTCCCTTCAGATATTGAGAACAAAGAAGTATTTTAACGTAGAATATTATAAGGATACCCTTAACTTTTATGTTATTCCTTAAAAATAAAATATTTTAGGGGATCTTAAAATATAATTACTCTCAAGAAGTTTTTTTTTATCAGAAGAAAACTTTGATGGAGAAATATTGAGTTTTAAGAAGGGCTTTATTGCGTTTCTTTAATGGGTACGAAAATATGAAGCATTAGGGGTGTCGGAAATTGACCTCAATTAATTAGTCAACCCATTATTAATCTTTTTTTAAATAAGACACAAACCCTTTTTTTTTACATGTGGAAATCCCCTCGGACCGTCACCCCACCGGGGTTTGCGGCGGGGTGGTGTGTCGGACTCGGACCGACTAAAACCACACGGTGTGCCACTCTGCGCCTGTAATAGGAGGGATCCGGGAACAGCTGTTATTAAGACATCCGGACCCCTCCTAGCGCCTGCCCGCAACGGCGCGGGCACCACCTTCGGTAAACTCTCTATTTAGGCGACGTCCGGCACACGCGGACGTCGCCCCCTCGCGGCTGGCCAAACTAATGCGGGTGGAGGGGAGAAATAAGACACAAACCTTATACCAACCCGTCTAGCCAGCGTGGTACAGTAGGCCAAAACCTCTTTTCTAAGGAGAGGCCTATGTCCAGCAGAGGACTGTTAAAGGCTGTTGATGATGTTGATATAATATACTAGCTGTATAAAATTGTGGTTGCATTGATGAGAAATGCGAAACAAAACTATAGGAAAATAGATAAGAACCATCTTCAAAATTTGAGCTCAATCGGTACAGAAGTTTTTGGGTTTTTGAAGCGTACACAAACCACCTTAACATTTATATATAGATTTATACTGAAATGACGCCACAGTCGTAGCATTCTCAACACAACTTTGACTAAACTCGTTAATGTGAGTTACTAGTTTCCGAACGTGTCAGTTCGCGCAGGGAATTCGATGAGACGGAGAACTTTGTTATGTGACAGTGAAGACGATGTATTTTAAAAACAACTTTCTGGCGACGGGATAAGACTTAGAATCCGAATACGGAATGGTTGTTTATCGGCTCCCGTTGCAATACTATTTCTTTAACACCTTTAGTTGTTGGAGAAAAATGTGAAGCTGGGGCAAGATAAACCTTCATATATTTCAGTGATACTGTCCAACAAATAATATTTTATTTCAACGAACACTAAATATTCTCAGCCTTTGAATTTATATACCAAATATGAAATATTGATTTAAAAAAAAAAGAAAATATATAATCCTTACGATTAGGAATAATCTTTTGAAAATGATTAGATTATTTCTAATCGCTATAACAATCGATTCTCGATGTCTTACACAATAAACGTAGATGACTCAAGTTATGTAATGTACCACAATAACCGTGCTAATGGCAGAGACCGGTAATTAGTACACAGAAATGAGGTGGGGCTCGATCAAATGTAATGACTACTTCCTATCTTGATTGCCTCTTACGTCTAATCTTTACCAGCGCTAAGTAGTGCGTACTTGTAAGCGAATAGGAATTTCGTTAATCGTACGAAGTAATGCGATAAGTTTGTTGCGATAATTTTTGAAAATAGAACGTTATATTTTAAATTATTTAAATCGTTTTTTTTTTTCTTAATAGAGAGTAACTGATGGCTGAAGAAAAAGATGTTTGAAATAATTTTGCCTTTGCCCAGTGCTGTTTCAGGTCAATGAATAAACAAATACGGGGTTCAGGTACCTATGTAAAAATGTTTCATCCGTATATCGATTGTGAAAAGTATTCCCAGGCCATTCCCAACAGGCGTATCGTTTGAATTGCGAATGGCATTCAAATAGCGAACGTTAAACAGAACGTGTCATTTGCAAATCGGCATTTAGAAGCACAGTACAACAGTGCATGTCAAGTATCCGTGATTACTTTTGTTTCAAACAACAGATGTCCAGAATGTCCGGATGTCCGGCGAAACGCCGATAGCAGTTGTCAAATTGCTCGACCTTAGTTTTGAATTATTAGAATTATGAGAACAATGGATGTTGCGAAAGGATGAGCGAAGTGCGAATGACTGAAGGAGTTTATAACAGTGGATGAGCCGGTGCGGGTGGGCCCCGAAAGACATATACTGACCAGATGGGCAGTGAGCGTGTATGGACAGATGAATATGGAAGATACACGAGCACAACGTAAGAATTGTGGCGAATGATATTTTATCTTCTCTGCCTACCCCGAAAAGGAATGAGGTATGAGTGTACGTATGTAGAAACACCTGTTAAATTTCATAATTGGAATTGATAACTGAGTAATCAAACGAGAATTATATACGGTGGTATTTTGTCAAAGCCATGTAATCTTAAATACAAAGTAATGATTAATATACAGTATTCGCTCGGAATAATACCAAAACTAAGAGACTGCATTAAGACAGTACGATGTACCAGATTAACATATTAATCAGACGTTGGAAGGAACTAGGAACACTTCATATAGAAGGCGGGAATATAGTTGGCAAAATTTTAATTACTGTCAAAGCAATGGAAATTAACCTTTATGTAGCTGGCGTTACGATAAAATTTATGTGAAAGCAATGTTTTAATTATTAATAAGAGCATTCGTTTGGGTGTCACGTTGTTGCAACGTTTTAAGCGAAATATTTATAAGGGTACGGGAATTCTAAAGTGGCAGGGGCCAGTTGCTATTTGAACGTGTTTCTAACTTTATAATCATGTTTTAGACCGAAGGTGCCAAATAAGTACGTTTCTCCTGATTACACAAATATCCTCTCATTAGGTTTAGATTTTTCTGAAATAAAGGCTCCAATGTTTTGCTATAATGGCAGTGGTTTATCTCATGGTAATTTTTGAACTAAGTCACATCCGTTAGATGTCAGATGGAAAAAAGCGAGTAAAAAGGTGTCACCGTAACAAATCGAAAAACATCTGAGTAACGACAACACTATTAGAGGCTGCCGTTTTTTTTGCACACAAGCCAAGCGTACAAAATGTTATATCGAATTCGTTACCGACAGAAAATCGTTAATCATTCGAAAAAAAATCGTTGAGAATGAATGACGCACTCGCTCACTCAAGTTGCCAGCTGTTTCCGCTGCACAGCTGATCGACCGGATATTGGCTGTTAGAGAGCCTATCTCCATCTCTTTTGCACCCTACATTCTCAGTGACTCGTGGCTTTTAATTTTCACTTTTCATTAATGGGGGCAATGAACGTATCAAATGAATTTTCATTTATAAATCGTACGCGTAACGGCTGGTTTGGTTACGTCATTTTATTAATGTGCCGCAGAGCCATAGTCATGTATAGTCCATGACATATGGTGCAGTATTATACATACAGGTCATAAGATAACCTTACCTAGAAAAGGTTTTTTTTTTAAATTGGATGTAAGGTTTAGCTCCGCAAAATTTATGGCTTGTTAATATTTTATTCTGTTTCACTGTGGCCTAACTTTTACATTGAATTTAGAGTGTTTTGGTGTGTAGGTCTAGTGGTTCTGACTTTAAGCCAGAAGGCGTAGTTTCGATCATTATACACATCATCATCATCATCACATCAACAGCCTATACTAGTCCACTGCTGGACATAGGCCTCTCCTTAGAAAGGAGGTTTTGGCCTACTATACCACGCTGGCCAGACGGGTTGGTATAGGGTTTGTTTCAAGTTTTCCTTCTCTTTGCAGTGCTGTTGTCCTGCTTAGTTTGCTCCCTTAGTCGGCTCTTACGACACCCACGGGATGAATTGGGGTGGTGACAATTTGTATTCTTAATCCGTCACCACACGGACTCATCATCACACGGATCATTATAAGGACAGTTAATTGTGTGATGTGCACGATCCATTTATTGTTATACCTACGTATGTTTCTGAGCAGTCTGGTTACCATAAGGCTTTGTCTAATTTAGGACCAGATCAAATGCAAGGAGAATACTAGAATTCAATTTATATACGCAGTTAAAATTTCAATATCTCGATGTTTTAATAACAATACCTACATTTAAAGTTACTATGAGGGAATTTGATGGCATAACTCAGTAATTACTAAGTAATGCAGATTTCAATATTAAAAAGCATTAAGGAAAGCTAAATTATGCTATCTGGAGCACGTAAGGCGAGCCATTTGCACCGTCTTCGCGTGATGAAGTTACAACAAAAGTATTGCAACTTTGTTCTTTTACACGCGATTTGAAGGCGGCGTTCGAATTTTAAATTTCAAAATGAATAAGTATTTTGTGCTGTTTAATGGCATTATAAATAAAAAGTTCGAGACCGATAAGGTTCTTTGCAGAAGCAACAAATGTAATTCCGTTCCTTTATATTACTTTGAATAATGCCTTTTTCTTTGTAACTAGTCTATACTGGGGTGTTGTCAGTGCCAAAATTAATCAAATAAAACAAAAAAAATACGTGTATTTTTGTAAATTTGTTTAGATATTATTCACAGCAATCGTCCTTTTTTGTCGAAGGTTAAAGTATTTTAAACAATTAATTATCACATTAAATTTATTTTTTAATAACAATTAATTATCAGATTTTTAAACGAACATGATAACGAAAGTTGGTATTAAAATTAAGCTATTTTGTAAATTCAAAAACACAAATTTTCATTGGTTAACATTTTACATAAAGTTTTAAAATAATCCTTGTAAGCTTTAATCTAGTTATTTATGGGCATCCACTAACAGAGACACGAAAGCATAGTTGAATTTTTTTTTGCTACATTAAATACAACTGAACCTGAATATGGAAACATTCACAAATTTTACTTTGCCCATGTATTATGGCGTGTATTTCTTCTTTGTAATCGCCAGGGTTTGACACGAGGTGTCTGTGTCCCACAGTGCTAGCCTTCCAACAAAAAAGTGAGGCAAAAAGTAACACAGCATTGGGTTGTTGGAAAATTTCCTCATCCTCATCATCATCATCATCATCAACAGCCTTTACTAGTCCACTGCTGGACATAGGCCTCTCCTTAAACTTACTCTTATGAAAATTCATGTTGGAAAGATTTCTGGGTTGTGGGAAATGTTGATTTTAACATATCGTGTCGAGAGTTTTTATTCGACTATACATATTTTACAGTTTTAACATTAAATAATTTATGCACAATTTAGATGAAATGCAAAGATGCAACATAACGTACATAAAACTGTGTATATTTTAGAATTGGTCATTTGAATATTTAAGAGGCTGCAAGGAATACTTGCTAACAATTTCTATCTTAAAAATACTTTTCATTCTAATTTTTGTGTCTGAACCTACACTTTTCTTGGTCTTATACTGGTATACTGCTTGGCCTCAATTGGCGTTTGCCTAGTGAAAACCTCTAGTTTTAATTAAAACTTTGATAAAACTTTGAGAATGTCTGTATGATGCTAAATGCAGAAAAGTGGAGGACAGAACTTTGTCATAGACCAGGGTCTCATATATTCAAGTTAGTATTATTTTATTTTTAGTATTTTCTTTACTCTTTTTTATAAATTTGCATTAAAAAAATATAAATGAAAATATGAAGAAATGTAAATGTAAAATAATATAATTGACATTAGGGTTGTGTTCAAGTGTCTACATAAATTAATTTATTTGATAAGAAAATGATTAAAAATATAGAATAGATAGGTAATTCTAGCACCACTATTATATTACAGAACAGTAAATATTCAAGGAACTAGTACCCACATTAAATTAGTAACATGGTAAAAAATAAAATATATATAATGAGAACATTGGTGCATATGCTGCAGGCACGTCCCGCCCCTGCAACACCCCATGGTAGGCGCAATAAGGGCCCACATAATATGTACAGTCAAGCCTATTTGGTATCTCATAAACACAGAAGATGCTACTCAAATTCGTTAGAAGAGAACTATCGTACTTATTACACGATTTAACTTCCTCCTTCTCTTTTTCAACAGGTTTCAAATTGCCAAAGTCGAAGCTTTAAATTTTCAATCACGTTAATTCAAAATTATAAACAAATTAGAGCAGGGTTAAGTTTAAACTGTTGAATATTAATAATAAAAGCGATTATCTTAGTGTTCGGCGTTGCCCTGTGTCCCTGTGGGCCTGTACGGGTTAACTTGATAGCTGCATTGCGGTTCTAAACACGCCAGCTATTCGTACAATAATTATTGTTTTACAAGTGTTTTGAATTGAAGTTGGTGTCATACATTCTGTGCCATATTTATTTTGTGATGTCATCGAAATAACATTATAAAATATTTTCTCAAACTTTAACTATTAAATTTTAGTTTGTGTGTATTTCAATATACATTGTGATTTTCTTAAACTATAATTAAATTAAATATATAAAAGCTCCTTGTATCGTATTTTGTCAATTCATATAATTTTTAGGAACCATTGTTTTCTCTCAATTGTTTCTGACGGATTTTTATAGCAAGGCAGCAAACGAACATACACTTTTAAAAAGTGAACGATTTTACACCTTTCTGTCTGTTCTGTACGTCACAAATTTCATATTAACACGAGAAAGTCTCGATTTACACATCCAATATATAAAAGTTACAAAAGTTTAAAATTATAATAATTAAGAGTTACCATCTACTTAATATAATGATTTCACAGGATATAATGTGAGCATCTGCTCACACCCCGCGAGACGCATTACAACCTAAATACGCCTCCACATCGATAATAGCATCATACAGTACTGATTTATAGTCCCAAGCCGATACTATTATTTATAGCCGGGACGTGATTAGGTTGTGTACACACTTAGGGAGTTTAAATCTGCACGAGAAGGTATTGTTGAAATTTTATTCGATTTTTCGATTTTTCTATGGTTTAGAGTTTCATGTGATTTTAGCGACAATTACCAGTTAGTTGCATCATTTTGCACAGTGTATACATAATATTGGTACAGGTATAGTCTAATTTGATATAGTAAAAATATCTCAGTATAAAATTGTTGTGTGTGTATTTAAAGTGTATATGTTAATATTTAATTACCGTTGATTTTATGTTTATAAGCGATTTGGCTGTAGCTTCTGTAAGCTTATATTTTATGAATAATTAACTTTTTTAAATTTCATCTTTACAGGAAACCAATAGTAACATTACTATAAAAATAACGATATGTTATGTATTTTATTTTTCCCGATTCCCTTCGCTTGACATTATAACGTTGTCCTTTTGAACGCTGTAATAACGAAAGCATAAAACAACATTTGCTAGTACAAAAACATAGACGTACAAATTGTCTGAAATGAATGACACCGGTAATTTTAAAATCAAAATGTTCCTTTAAAGTTTGTCCTTCGTGTAACACTAGCCTAACGTCAATTTTTATTCTAGAAGTGAAGTTAACCGGTATACGTGTTCGAGGTACATGCAGTCCGGTCGCGCAAGTTGTGATAGTTGTAGCGAGTTAAACTGTTCGTACAATCGCGTTTTAAGTATACGCCATTATGATACAACAATTTTTGAAGTAAAACTTCTTTACTCAGGCTTGACTTGGGGAGTAAGCTGGTGAATGCGTGACGAGAACGTTACGAAAAATGTGATCGGGCGAGGCGAACGGAAGTTGTGAGGGAGATATAAGTTAGTGAAGATAGAAGTAGAGATAATTACTTTTCGTATGTTACTGTATAGGCAGAGAGAGAGGTGCGAGCACACATTTTATTCCTCTCTTTCTCTCATTTCTTTAAAGAAGTTTTGCTTCAGTCGTGTGGTCTAAAGCAAACTCGTTTTTTTATTTTAATAGTTTTTAAACATTTATTTTTAAGATAGATTATGAATCTAGTACACATGCAATTATATAGTTTAAAATTTCGCTATAGAATTTTTGTTGTTCCTTACCTACAAACATTTTATTAAATTATGGTTGTATTTTTAAACATGAATGGATCTCATTTTCCTAAGTAATATGATTCGATTTCCTTAACAATAGAAGATTCTTACTTTTCAATTATTTCGTAAATAAATTAAATGTTTGAAATACTATATTGAAATACAATTTTATTTTGGGATTATTTATTTATCCATTTTGAATGTATGTTTGAGTGTGTCTGATATAATTAAATCCAAACCATGATAAATTCTATATAGTTTGTCCATCCAAAGGTTGCCTGTAAGAGATTGTTTTAGCAATAAGGCCGCCCATTGTACATATCCGTCTGTTATATTTAATTAACATATTGTAATCTGTGTACAATAAAGCTAATTGTATTTTAGTATATGAGCTTATAAATATTATTTAAATAATATATATATACAAACGAAAAAGTAAATTTATTAAAAAAAATACTATAATTGTTTTTATTTTTTTAGGTAAGGAGACAACACGGGTGTTTTTCACGAACGAATTTAAAGTTTTGATACTTAAATACTTCTTGTTTTAAAAGGCAAACAGCGTACAAACAAATGTCAATTAAAACAACAGAAGTAATGTACGTGACTGGATGGCGTTCCGATACCCCAATCGGAAATACCTACCCTACCGACCTCTCTAACGCGGCCTAATCCCAAATTTCAAAGAAACTTAGGAAATTTCGTTTCGTATTCATGAATATTATCCATTTCCTTCAAGATACTTGACCTTTGGTTAGCCGATTACTTCGAAATTGGTTCAGCTTTAAGTGAAATTCCTAATTAAGCTAAATTAATAGTAGGCTTCCATATGAAAAATTTAAAAATAACCGAAATTACAATCTTTTTTAATACCAAACCGCTTCTTACTATAAGATTCTACGGCATAGCGATGACTACCATCATATTAGACATATTAAAAAAAGGAGTCTACTTGGAGGGAGAGAGAGCCAATATGGACACAGAACAAAATATATATTAGAACTAACTCCGCAAAGCATCTCAAGTAACATTAAAATAAAGAACACAAGCAATAAGGTAAACACAAATAAGTCTATCGAGAACAGTTTTAATAAAAGTTACATATTATGTACACTACACACACTTTAGGCTTTTATAGTAGCAATACACACAAGATTAACCGTGTATGTTCGCGTTCAATCTTATTTCCTGCCCCCTAAAGACCTGTATTGTTAGCAGTACATGAAGGAGTTTAGCAAACATTTCTCCGCCTTTCTCGAGTTCATATGGACCGAAATTGTACATATATGTCATAATCTTTATTACATTTTGACTGGCTCGGGTCTCAAATGCAGCTGCTGTGCGCTATTTTTGAATGCTGTTCACAAATACCAGAGGGAATTCTACGTGAAATGGGTAGTGCGCTCTGGGATAACATTTGGTCTGCTTTGAGTGAAATTTAAAGAATAATTTGTAACAGAGCTTCATATTTACAAGCCAATAAATATGTATTTATTTTTATTGACTGATTATGGCAGTGTATTGAGTATAGTCTAACTTTTCTATAGCATAGCGTTATATTTCACAAAATAGTAGTAAAAAAAATACATGAACAATGTGAGATGATTTATTATTATCGTAAATAAGTGGTTAGAATGTATTACCTTTCGAAGAATTTGAGGAGAAAACTATTAAAAGTGTATCCAATAAAATTGCGACTTCCTATATCCTGAGACAAACATCTAAGATAACCAAACAAAAAGGCACCACAATAAAAAAATAACACAATGAATTACACAGTACAACATCGAATCAAGAAAATTCGAGGGAACCAGTATCTGGGATTGTTAGGAAGAATTCCTTTGGACCAAAGTTTTATGGCACAGAAAGCCAATAAAATTGTATAAAGGTTACGGATGTTTCGGACAATGGCACTCAGTGAATTGCCTTCTCCTATCTGAATGACATTTGATACATCGAACTTGTTCAGACACAATTTTTTTGGTCCAACTTTGCCGAATTCACCCTAAGTGTCCGGTCTCCCTCAATTAATTCGAGATACAATTCTTAGATTTCTTTCTTATTTGTTTTGTTAGTGAATGCGGCGGTATGGAATTACTTTTTGTTGTAATGTGTTCCTTTTTCCATTGTAATTTTTAATGTTATTTTATGCGAAGGCTCATCGAGGAAACATTGTTAGGTATTTAATATAGACTTTTAATATACAATTAAGTTAACAAGCAAACCCACGACTTGTCTGATGGTGAGTGATTATTGGCGCTGGTAATACTTCCTTTACCGTTCTACAAATAAGATATGTTATATTAGAAAAGCATTTGGATGATAATAATAGACGCTGTCTTGCCGATTTTAAATAAAAACGTACTTAAACTATTGTCAAAAGGATTTAAAAATAATTCTATCCATTTATTTTTAAAACAACGTAAATATAAACCTTTAATAAAATGAGCGGCTTATAAAATGAATGAAAACAATACAAACCCGTCATTCAATTTATCGTAAAACATAACCAACAGCGGACCAATCAAACAAAGCATTTTAACATTACTACTGCAAATCCATTATCCGAAAACGCCGAGAGCAAATACATTAACTGATTAAATTGCAACGGGGATTGTCTCTGACGAGTTGTGTAAATGGTCCCCGGCAACAGGGCCATAGATTTGTATTGTCTGTTTGGCCCATTGGGATTTGGCAAATGTCGATACTAGTAATATTACATTGCCTAATATGATTTTGAAATAGGATATGTACTTACTCAGAGTGAGTGTTAAAGAGAAAGTATGACGTGACGAAGTATGTGGTACGAAATTCATTTGTCAAAAACAAAATCTGTTATATTTGTTATACTCTCGAAATCTACATACCCAATGAGCCAGTATTTCAATCCCACGGCAGTAGACAGCCTTATTGGGGTAATGCTGCTTTCTCTTCTAGTGAGTGAGGTCTCTGAAGTAATTTTAAAGATTTCGCTACATTTCCAATTCAGTTATAATTCGCAATTTCAAGTTCACGTACAACAATCTTTTATAAAAGAAAATTGAAAACCATTCATGAAATCTATTAGAATTCGGCGTAACTCCAAAACACACAATCAATCATCGGCATCATCCATCAAACATTCAACAAGTAAAAACAAAATGTTATCGGGTGGGTCCTGAAAGCAGTGTCACACAATAGAGCAACACCCTTGGCGTCGCTCAGCAAGGTGCGTGCGCGTGTGTGCGTACAATCGAGCGGTTTTCTTATTAGTGCGTGTGACGGACCGTGTCGGTACACGGTCGCCCTTGTGTGTGCGCTATCAGTGTATGCGCTAGGGTTGGCAGATGTGCTGTTCACACGCAGCTGTCGACATTTCCCCCTTAAGCTGTAAAGTACTGTATTATAATACGGCACGCTTTCACGTAATTATGCATTATTATTACTGCCGTTTTTTAAGCTTATTATTTAACGATTGTATTTTTTGTTTCTGTTGCAGTTGCTACCTCGTCATTGTGTATCTGGCTGCATGGTTGACGAAGGGAGACAAGAATTAATATAATACCTTATAAAATGTAAAAGTACAAAGAAAGTGAAACTAGGTATTGTGTGATATAGCGCAATTGTTTTATTGTTTGCACTTACTTTAGCGGTTCGATTAAAATACACGATCTTTTTTTTTATCAATATACAAAATAAAGTTTTAAGATAAAGGCGCAAAGAATAACTGCGAATAATGCTAGATTCGCAGTTTCACAAATGCGCACGTACTAAACATTACCAAAATCTTTTTGACAATTTAATTCTAGATTCACATCGAGACTACAGCTGATCGTTATTCTTATATTACACGATTAAAGTAACAAAGCATATTAATACAGCATAATAATTTAACTAAGTTTTAGTATAGTCACGTGAATCATAAAAGTAATTTTAAATTGTGTGCTTTTAATGTATTGACAATATTATTAACGATCTGATAAAAGAAAATACAAATACGTACGTATGGTATGGTCGTCAAACTTAACTAATTAAAAGCAAAATCCAGTTCATTCGTTACTAATTCAACAAGAAAAAGTACTAAGAGACTTTTTGTTTAGACTTTCACAATATCTTTTCAAAATTAATACTAATACCTATTTTCTTTTCTTGAATAATCCTTTTTAAGTCAAATGGATAGATTATCATCATTGACGACAGCGAAAACATATCGATGTATTTGTTTTACATATACACGTAATTGTATTTGCGTTCTATAAGAAATAAATACATGCTCTAGTCAGCTAAAAGGATTACAACTCACGGATTAAGTATAGCTGTTTAACAATCAACATGTATTTACTTTAAAGTATATAGACTTCAGATCATTCTAAGTTCTATGCTCACTTTTGAACTCTGCACACAGGTTTTTCTCTTCTGTTTATGCGATAACACGAACCCAGGGAAATGTAAACTTTGGCCTATGCATATTATTGCCGCGATTGTGTTATTTCTCATCAATATAATTTGATAATACAGTGAATTATTATAAAAGGGTTTGGTAACCCTATTACAGTTAGCTTAAAGTCATATACATTACAAAACACTTTTTGCTTCTGCTTACTTGGATGTAGGTATTTAAAGTTAAGTAATAATTGTGCCTTTTTTATGGAATAGGGGGCAAACGAGCAGACGGGTCACCTGATGGAAAGCGACTACTCAAGAGTCACAAGCGCGTTGCCAGCCTTTAAGGAAGAAGTAAGCTCTATTCTTGAAGGTTTGAAGGTCGTATCGGTCCGGAAATATCGCAGTCATAACTTTTTTCACAGATTGGTAGTGCGGGGCAAAAAGTAGCTTGAAAAGTGCACAGTGGTGGAGCGCCAATTATCCAATTAGCCTTGAGTTTTAGGTTAAAATAGCACTTCTGTCTGCAGTTATGTACTGCTTCTCTTGTACTTAGTCGCAGTACTTTTCAGTACATTAGAGAAATCATGACATACTGTATCATATGATTGAAATATTAAATTTGAGAGTGATCGATGTAATATGTGAGTATAAAAGTATGAGTATATACGCCGTTGTCAATTTAGGCTAATTGTAGATACAAGTACATGTGTATGAGTGCGTATCTGTTTTCTGTTTCTGTTTTTAAAACGACAACTCCCGCATTAGGAATAAATCCTGTATCGCGGGGGACTTTACAAACATACATGAAACGGACACAAAGAACACCCAGACTCAGAACAAGAATTTGTGGATCACACAAAGTGTCGTCCCATGTGGGGTTTGAACCCACAACACTCGGCGTAGTAGGAAGCGGCGTGGCGACCGCTTAAACCACTACGCCATCCGTGCAGTATGAGTATATGTGTATAAACAAATCAGCATATCATAATTTTATTAGGAGTTTGTATCGTCATTTCTTCTCAGGGCTAGTCCAGTTAGGAAAGGCTGAACTCATCTGCTTTAAAAAAGTTTGACTAGGAAAAGTGTTCTTGTAACCTATTGGCAGAATAAACAATTTATTTCATTTGATTAAAGATATTTGTATTTCATTTTAAACGCAATGCGGCCTTGTCTACATTTTGGTTTACGAAATTAGTGTTCCACCTGTCAATTACTGATTAATATTTGGGTGTTCTTTGTGTCCGTTTCATGTATGTTTGTAAAGTCCCCCGCGACACAGGATTTATTCCTAATGCGGGCGTTGTCTTTTTAGAAAGAAAGAAAGAATATTCCGAGTGCAATTTGATCAAAATATGTAACTAATGAAGCGAAACATTTTAAATATCATACCATTTTAAATACATCTAGATATCATTTCTTATCAATTTCAATCTTTATTTAATATATTTTATGTATGTAATAATTTAATGTAATAAGTACTAATTATTAGGAATGAATACCATACAGTTGTCAAGATAGTCGATTCTTAGATACGAGTATATTACGCATTTTTTAAAAGGCTAAACTTCGTTGAAGCTTAACGCTTCTAAGGGTCGAAGCGCAAACATATTTGCCTTTCCTTAATGAATACTATACAGGAGGTGCAACAAGTGTAGATTGCAATGCAGGTACAGGTTGCGTACAGAATGTGGTTTTATGTATATAAAAAACGTTGAGTTGGTTCAAACCTCAAAAAGTTCTGCACCGATTGAGCTTAAATTTTGACACAATATTAAACCCAGTTCAAAGTTCTTATTTTTTTTTTGGAATTTAATGACCTGGTAACTAAGACTTTAAGTCAACAAAGTTCTTATCCTTCAAACACAATGTGCAACAGCGTAGCGTGGCAGAGTACAGCTAGTTTATGATAAAAATATTAATAAAGAAAAAGTCGAAGGTAATAGAAAACTATTATAAAACCAACAAAAAATGTAAAAAACATTTTTTGTTCGTTGGTAATTTGATTAACATTTTTAACTTTTCGTTATAATGTAGTTTAATTATTATGAGTATATTTAATTCAAGATTCCTACATTAATATCAGTTATTAAATATTAATAACTAGATAAAACTGATTTCGGAGTAGGAATGAATAATAAAATTAAATTTTCCAGAATACATGTTCGGATATTAATTGTTTCAGTTGTGGGTGTTCCGGTATATTCTAATATTTACATGCGTGTGATTATTATGTGGAATACCTACCTACCTATTTGTTGTGTTTGTGTAGTTAAATCAGTATCTTACATAAATATTACAAATCAAACTGTTGTTGGTAGTTTAACTTATATTAAATAGGAAGGTACATAAAATTTTCATAAGTTTGTACATTGGATTATTTCTGCACAACATCGTCCAAGTTTTACAAAAGGTAATAGTTAATTATTTACATACAAATTTACAAGCAATACCTCGTTTTAAATTTGAACGTGATTCAGTAAATTGAGAATCATGTGTAAGTAACTTAAACGTACTTTACTTGGTCATGAAAACAACATTGCTAGATCTCTTACCTCATACATTCGTTATATGATTCATTAACAAATACCCCACGCAATAAACTAAACCCCCCTTTACTACCAACGTCTATAGGTACCGAAATACTTTACCAAAACATATAAATTAACTTAATGTGTTCATTCTATCTTACTTGTTCTCGTCTATGTCTGTCTTTGTCTAAAATTACCACATGTAAGTCCCTCACACTGCACTCTCGCAAATACTTGTTAAAAAATTACTCTGTCTACACACAGAGGGCGCTGTTCACAAGTTTTATGAGCATATAAAAGAAAATATCATTTTGTTGTGAGTGCGCGGACTTGTACGTTGTAAATCATAATATATTGTAAGTTATTAACTTGTATATACAGTCCGTTCGCCAAAATCCTTCGTAAGATGGAGGTGTGTCATTCTTTACGTGGAAATAAGGGCCAGAGAATTCTCTATAGGAAAAAGGTATTACAGTAAATTTATGTAGGCTGAGCTATATATGAAAATGTTACAGAAGTAAGAAGAAACAAATTTCGTTATTTTTAAAACAAGTTTGAAATATGTGTATGTTACGGCGTTTATAACTTATTATTATATTTCTAAGTTAGAAAACAAACTTGTCCAAACAAACAAACTATATAAAGACACTTAAAAGTGTATACAGCGAGGTCGCCGCACCAGAAAATTGGTGTCGTGACGAGTAAACAAGCCTTGTACAGACAGACGCGCCCTAATGATCACGTTACAATCGATATATGTCCACTACGTAAATTGTATCTGGACAACGCCCTTATGTTAGTGGAAAGTTTGAAAGCTTTTGAGACTGTGAATCATTGAAATTGACTAAGTGGAAAATTACACGTAGAAGTGTCAGGCTGTGAAATATGGTTCGAGAGATCAACAAGTTTGCAACAGATTGGATACAGTTTTTCCATTAACTACCTACTAGGCTACCTTTACGGATATCAAGCTAAGCCTGGATATCACAAGACTACAGTTTTTAAAAAGAAACTCAAGACAGCGTGAAAAAGCTGATGAATTATGTTTACTCAAAAGCCATTTTATAATTAGACAAAGAAATTGACTGGCTCATCATTGGTGTAGTGGTTAACGATCCCGATTGCTAAGCCAGAGGTTATAAGTTCGATTCCCACCCAGGACAATAATTTGTTCTATCTTTCATAACAGCTTTTAATAGTCCACTGCTAGACATAGGCCTCTCCTTAGAAAGGAGGTTTTGGCCTACTGCACCACGCTGGCCAGACGGGTTGGTATAGGATTTGTTTTCCTTCTTTTTGAGATGTTGGTGGCCTACATTGTTTTGCGCCCTTAGTCGGCTCTTACGACACTCACGGGATGAATTGGAGAAGTGACATCCCGTATTCTTAATCCGTCACTACACGGACTGTATTTATATATTTGGAAACACATAAGTATGTTTATCAGTTTACAATATTACAAGCTCTCTACTTAATTTGGAGTTAGATGGCCATGTGGGATGTCTCAAGTTAATGTAGAAAATAAATGCGAAGTACGATGAATAATTACAAACAAAGGAACAACGTTAGTTCGTTAATAAAATGACAAACAAAATGTGAAATAACAAGATGAAGAGTAGTTATTAATTATAAGTAACTTTGTTGAAATTGACAATCTCGTGTTCAAGTTCAACGGTCCTTGTTTTGAAACAACTTGTAACAGTTTATGAAAATATCTTTAATCTAAAACACAACAATAAAATTACTGTTTATGCAAATAAGGAAACTTTAAGCCACAGATCAAAAATAAAATGGATCGACTTGGATAAATTCATTTTAACTTTTGTAGACTGCATAAGCCTGGACTACCAAGTTTTTGTTCGGCTAAATTATTCATGAGCAGATCTCCGTATGCTGCTTTCCGTGTGTTTTGTTCAGTTTTAATTTAATATAATACTGTAATCCTTATTCATTCTATCTCTACACTAAAGCTGAACCATATAAGTTTTAAACTCGTCTATTTTAGAAAAGCTTGCAAATTTTTTTGTAGTGTCAAAAAAATCTAAGCAAGAGAAGGACATTAGAGGACTGATTGAGCTTTTTTATGTTATGATTTTTCGTCGTCTCTATTTCCGACTTAATTTTTATTATTTCACTAATATTTTTATTCCATTATCCTATTTATATCATAGGTACCTTATTGAAAGTTTAAAAAATTTAATGCCTTCAACGATTTCATTTAGCTACGATGATTATATTATAATAAACCAAGGGGGAAATTCATATAACATAGAAAAAAGGATTCAATAGAATATTAATCAGATCTACATATTCGTTTTTAGTGAGCTCCATTACGTTTTCGTTTTATAGAACAAATATATACTTCCATTTAAAAAGTTTTATGAAAAACGCCTTTTTCATTTTCCGTTGAATTCAATTCCTTCGTTTCAACGCTACAATACAAATGTTTAATAAGCGACTCATTTGTTCTACAAAATAAGTTTACAGTAATATTAAATGAAATGGTGACTACGAACAAAGGATTGCTCTGAACCACACTTTTCTTTTACACGCCACACAGAGGGAAAATGACATTGCATTTTATCCACCAATTATTCAATTTAAAACGAAGGGGTGTGATTAAATGGTACAAATTAAACCGTTTAAATAAAGCGTTCAACGGCCATTTTGGATTCCGAACTGTCACTTTTGGCGCTCATTTTGACAACCAATTAGCTTTCCGAATTTGAAAGTGTTTGTATGGAATGTTTTAATTGAAACAGTGAACAAACGAATGAGTAACTTGTTACAGCAGTTTTTTATACACTGTATGGGATGCAAAATTTTGCTACGATATCATTTTGTGCGTAGTCACCCATCAGGCACAGAAGGCTATTAACACGCTGTCAGTGTCGTATTGACGCCATTTTTTAAGCTCGTTACATTTTTCCAGTGATAAGTAACTTTTTTATTCAGTGGCTTTAGTGAGGTGTTGTTGGTAAGTATCTTTCCGTCATTATAAGATAACAGAGGTGTAATTTACGCGTAACCGACTTTCTATGGGTGCTCAGACGTTTAAAACGCACATAAAACACACGCACAATATCTTCATAGTAAATTTTATTGACTTACTATAGAGATACTGAGTGTGTAACTCAATACCTCTATTTTTGGGATATTTTCTAGAGTTAGCAACACTGTGTAGTTTTAAATTTAAATGTGAAACTGCACTAAGCCCTTTTAGCTGCTGATTAATATTCCTTTTTGTTAGTATAGTGTGGATAGCTTTCAATTTACATACAGATATATCCACCATAAATCTCGCGGACATTTAATATAAATCAAGCACACCGCTATTATGGTAATATTTTTATGTAGTATGTATTACAAACCATATAGTTCTTAGTACTGCTATATTTAAGGCAGCAAATAACTTGCTATTATACAAGCGCAGGACATCTTTATTACTTTTGAACCCTCGTACAATATCGGATTAGATAGGCGTCTCTTTCACACGAGCTTGATTTAACAGTAGTATGAGGAGGACGGTCGTACTAAGCTCATAGAATACAAAAGGCAAATTGGTTTCGCTAGGCACCCCTTAGTCGCACCCCAGCTTTGCATGACACGTGGCTGCTTTAGGGAATGAATTTGAAAAGGGCCTGTTTATTTATGCCCTCCACTGCACAGTTCAATATCTCAAATTTACATTTATTATTAACTAACAGTTTTCTAGCGATTTAACAGCGAATTGTGTTAGAATTTCATATCATAAAATATCATAATATTTGCCGTTTTATATCTTGCCATACGTATAACCACAACGTATGCACTGGGCCCTATTGGATCTTTGTGCCTATAAAGCCTATAAATGCGGTACAGGCATTAGCGTACATAGGCCGATATAACCTTCGAAAAAATCGTACTCCTTCCTACAAGACCGGCAACGCGTTTATGACTCCTGAGCTGCAGACGTTCATGGACGGCGATGGTCACTGTCCATCAGGTGACCCGTCTGCTCGTCTGCCCCCTCTAACATAAAAAAAGGACTCTCCTTAGAAAAGAGCATTTCGACTTCTATACCACGCTGGCCAGACGGGTTGTTTGTTTCAAGTTTTCCTCCTTTTTGCAGAGCTGTTGTCTTGCGTAGTTTGCTCCCTTAGTCGGCTCTTATGAAACCCACGGGATGAATAGGGGTAACAACACTCCGCATTCTTAATCCGTCACCAACATTACAACACTACAACCTGTTCACATTATTAATATAAGTTAGCAAGAGAGTACAATGTAGTACTAATAATAAATTCAAACCACATACAAGGGAAACTACACTACGACTTTTTCGCACCTTAGGCAAATGGAATGGCAAATGAAAAAAATAAAATGGCTACCCTTGCAAATCGGTATCAGAATAAATTGTTCATTCAGTCCACACGTATGTTGTAGTGTGACGTCAGCATCCCTTACATGTTAGTAATCATTGTATTTAATCAACGGGCGGTCACGTGCGGGGTAGGGATCAAAGGGTAGTTTACTGTGTCCCATTGTATCACCAACTGTTGGGTGTTCAGAAACTTCTGCGATAGTGATCTAGTATGATTGCGGGTGAAATTGGTTCTCGTAGTTTAAATTATATAAGCAGACCGGTATAGGGATTACAACGAACAATGAAACAGAGTTTTAGAATTGCTTTCACAGTATTGGGATAACAATATGTATAGATTGACATATTTATTTACCATACGGCGTCCTTCGTAGAGCTCTTTCAAAGTTTTAAAAAATAAAGAAAAAATAAATCGTCGACGTTCGAATTTTAAACTAAGAATTTGAAAATGGAATGTAGAAAAAAAATATTAATAAAAGTTACGAAGAAAACGATATTAAAATATTTACTAATGTAACACTCTGTTGATACAATTCTTACTGGCTAGAAATGTTCAGTAATTTAATCTGTCCAATCGAGCACAATTAATCCAACGATAATATTCCTCTAGTCACAGACACGACCATACTTTTATCGAAGTATATTCCAGATTAATAAAGTAATTTTATTTAATAAAGTTAAAAAAAACATTTATCATTTTGCGATGAAATATCACAACAGCTTGTGGCAGATTTCTGTTTGCGATCCTGTTACCACAAAACACGGAATTTGAACGAGAATAATTCAACGCATAAATAACATTCTAGTCTGTTTCACTATTACATACATATATATGTCTGTTTATTCTAGCGATATTAAAACTAGTATTTTTTTATATATGTATATGGTTCATGGATAAAGCACCACCATAAGGGGCAAGAAAGGTATATCTTTCCTTTCATTAGCTAAAATGAAAATGCTCTTATTTATACGTCTAAAAGGTTGTGTTTTCTCAAGAATTAGAGTAATGTGGTTTACAATTATTTTTTAATGTAGGTCATAGAAATAAGAATGAAGAAAATTAAACATCAGTCATCCACGCACATCACGAAGTTTTCGTTCACCGTCAAACAACTTAGAAATCAATTTATAATACCTGTACATATATACACAAAAAAATATAAAAAGCAATTCAACCGTAAATAATTTACCGGTTCAACGGCCACAAAGAACCGAAAAGAACTGCTAATAGCGATGATCGTCACGAAGCCTTACCTTTTCTATTTACCCCCAATAGGATTTAATATAAGCTTCGTAACCATAAATAAAAAAATACGCCCAAAGTGAGAATAGAAGGGATGAAATAGATTCCGCTCGGGCGATACCGAAAGGGACATTAATTTTCTGCCTACTTAAATTGCTGGGACGTGTTTAAGAAAAAGGAAAGCGGCGTTTTTTAAGATCCCTTTGTAATAGAACCCAGCCATATGAACGATACTCCATTCGTATAACTCCGTAAGTTGATAACTCGAAAAGAATAAGGTTCTTAATATATGTGTAACATAAAAAAAAACATAACACCATAGTACTAGGGATTATAAAAACACAAGAAAAAGTTTTTAAAGAGCTTTCGTGAATTTATTTTTGTAAATTTGATGATATTCCTACAAGTACCTTAGTGCTTTTAATATGAAAGAACAGCGCTTATGATACATGGCAAACGTGAAGACTATAGGCAGTGTCCTGACTGAGTTTTGAAGCGTCGTAAATTCCAAAGAACTGACTCACAACGTCATCTAGTTTCAAACTAATAAAAATGACTGATATCTTGAAAGCGGGTTGTACGAGTATATCGTGTCAAAATTTGAACTCATTCGGTGCACAACTCGGGTTTTTGAAGCGTACACAAACCAATTATCGTATACATAGATTGTTTATATTTTTATCTCCAATAATAATAATAATAATATTTCGGACATCTAACACACAACGCCATCTAGTTTCAAACTAAGCAAGAGCTTGTACTATGAAAGCTAGATTGATTAATAGAATACTTATATACTTTTTTTTAGTAAACCGTAGTAGTCGTAGTAGTAGTAGTAAAAAGAATAAATAAATAAAATAAATAAACCCATACATATGATACATAGAAAACACCCAAATACAAAAATCTCCAGGAAACCTACACAGGCGGGTGATATTCTCTGTATAAGAACTCAGAATCTCATATTTTTGGTCTGCATTTAAAAGTACTTTAATGACTGCGATTTTAGCTTTTATTGTTTCACTTTTTAACCCTCGATCGCTTACGTATTGTACCGCAGCGCACATTGGGAGACCGCGTCTCACCACCTGTCATGACCAAGCCCGGAACAGAGGATTCACCAGCCACCTTTTACGCTTAACTTGTTATTTTATATATATAGATGTGTGGATCGCTGAAAAAACTACTTGTTAAAAAAAGTAGAATCTATGAACGTTTAGAAACAATAGATTAAAACTCAGCAGGGATTACTTCAATTAATACGTATAAGTATTAATATCAATCCCTGAGTTTTGTATAAATAACGAATCGCAAATTTGAATAATCGCATTAAGAGGGTTAAGTGGTTTTTCGGCGTTTTTTGTACGTTTGCGGTAATAGGATATGATAGGATGAGTTTTATAATGTGTATAAAATATGCTTATCAGCGGTTAAATAAAGATTTTCAAGCACATTTAGACCTCTTGAAATGGAATGCGATGGAATAAAAGGGTAGTCCCTATTCGTTTAATGGTTTCTAAGTGAATTAATATTTATGAAATTAAACTTTTACTTAATTAGAGTAGAGCATTATTGATGAAGGTAAAATTAAATGCGAAGAATTTGAACAATCAATAAGCCTATATTCAACTTTCAAATTGAGATCCGAAGTTTCCCTAAAACTGGCCAAGGCAATTTTGAAAGAATTTCACAAAGTTTATGAAGAATTCCTTACATTTGAAATATAATTATTTTGAAATTTAAATACGTAGTTCAGCTAATAATCTTGTACTGGATGGTTGTTCGATGAGTTTTTTTTTCGTGCTCGTAAAATCGTGCTTTATTAAGTCCAAAAACACGAGCGAATCTTACAGTAAACGCGTATGCTAACGCACCATACGTGTGGTGACTAATTGAGAACACAATGTCACCACCTCTATTCATCCCATGGGTGTCGTAACAGCCGACTAAATGAGCAAACTACGTAGGGCAACAGCACTGCAAGTGCTTCCTGTTACCCATTTCCGTTCCCATTTCAAGAAAACACTGTCTCATCAACCTATCGGTATTGGGCTCAATCTAATCGCTCTAAAACCTACATAATGACAACTTAAGTTCGTGATTATATTTGTTTTAATCGAGTATATCGCTTATTTACTGATAGAAAATTTTCTTTTGATTAAGTTTATTTTACTACCAGGACTGCCCGAGTGTCATAATTCGGTGTGTTCGTGGGTCACTGCTGTTGATCCTGGTGTACAGGAGTTACAGTGATGGGCGTATGGGAGGGATTAGTCCCACTAATTTACTTACTTACTTTTTCAAGCACAATTTATAATAAAAAATAATATAATATTTTCGGACATCTGACACAACCACCTAGTTCAAACTACTACTAATAACTGTACTATGATAGCTAGATTGACTGATAGAAAACTTATAAACTTTTCATTGATATGTAATTTAAAAAACACTTATTACTGTGAGAGTAGCTAGAGATGTACCTATTTTATATAATAGTAAATAAAAGAACCGAATGAATCGCATGATTCGTTATGGCTGAGCCTTATCTGTTATCTTCCACGAGATGAACTCTATTTTAGGCCCATTCATTAATTTTGCCTAACGCTTTCGAGTTATACGATTAATACCTTTTTTAATTGAATAAACTCCCCTTAGATTATAATGTACGAGCTTAGCGCGAATATCTTTAAATATTAATATTGAGGCTTCAATATTAAGGTAACAGATGATGCCGAAATTTCTTATTAAAAGTAAAACAAAAATGCGTACGGATCCAATTTTGTAGATAAACGGCCTCTTCTGATTTCTTACTTACCTGAAAAAAAAGAAAAATATATTAGAAAAATATAGTTACAAAAGAAAAAATATAACAAAAGAAATTAGAATACAGAGCATTTCATAATCAGTATAAAGCATTATGTTCCTACGATTTACAACTTTATTACCTAATGTTAAAGTGCAATTCTCTTTTTATCTCAAAGTTGGAACGTAACGCAAATTAATAAGACGGTTGCAGGACAACTAGAAAATTAATAAAACATTACGTAGGGGCGAAAATGATTTGCGGAAAAATTAATTACTTCCGAAGAATTCCATTAAGGAATCGACCTTCGATGTGAGCTTTACATTGATTGAATTAAAAAGTGATGTTTATCGTAATTTTTAGAAGTTAGGACATTTTTTTATCGACCGTTTTTTATAAACAGTTGTGAGTGACGTAATTTAACATAGTTTACTGTTTGCTAATTTTTTCATCTTACCAGTTGTTTATAGGAATATGCATAAAAGCTCACAAATCTTTGCGGCTGAACTCCAGAATTTTCTTTACACTTAAAAGAAAAGGTGAGACTAAGTGAACGGTTGGAAATAGTGTAAATGTCAAAACTTGTATTGCTACGAGTGTAAAGGGGCTCTTTGGACCCCTTTGTGTCCCAAACCCGTAGAATAATGGTATCAAATAGGATCGATTCGACGCGACAAAGCACAGATTGAAGAGACGCGAGAGGATTTCCAATTGCGATCGTGCATGTAATGTTTGTTGAGCTGGCTCCGACGTCAAGTATTCAACTTAATTCGTGAAACCCTTCATTATAACGAGAACCATTCCGGTTCAAACTGTATTATTTATATTTCTAATGTTTGTTAACTTAATTCATTATATTGCGGATAAAAGTGGATGAATTGTGTGAAGTATATAGCACGATCAGAAAGTGCTGAATTTATATACTTTATGGAAGTATAAGGGCAATGATAAATTTCACTAATAAGACTTAAATTGCTTTTAAGTAAAACTTCCTTATCATCATCAACAGCCTTTAACAGTCCACTGCTGGACATAGGCCTCTCCTTAGAAAGGAGGTTTTGGCTTACTATACCACGCTGGCCAGACGGGTTGGACGGGTTGGGTGGTGACATACCGTATTCTTAATCCGTCATCTTAAGTAAACGGAGTACGGAGTAAAACTTCACAAAATCGAAACACTAGTTTTCACATTTCAACGTACTTATGTATCACTTGGTTTGTTGTGTTGTGTGAGGAACTTTCGCAGCACACTATACCCACCACTGACATTTTCCGACTAATCCCTCGGGGAATCCCCACGTCCAGTCAGGTGAGCAATACAATTCGAGGCCATCTAATAAATTAACCATTATCTACAAACTACAACGAGTTTATTACGAAAGCACTAATTCTATGCCCATGACCTTGAACTCGTCAAATATTTGATGAAAGCTTGCGAACAAATGAAACGCTACGTCAAATAAACCGCAATTGGACGAAAAACGGTATTGACGATTTAGGGGTTTCTCGTATATAGAATTACGATCCTTTGTTTGGAGGAAGGGATAGAATTCGATACGAATCTTAGATAAATAGTGTGACTTGCAAACGTTACGGGCTTGGAATGGCGCGGATTTTTGTTGGTATTCAATTTTTGCCTAGTCATATTTTATAACATTAACAAGCAGATACATTTACAGGTAAAGAATGATATGATTGAGAGTCAGCTGCTGAACTAAAGATTTTGTAGTTGTGATTAACGTCATTCTGCCTGCTTTGAGGACGGATAGAGTTACGTATGTGACATTATATTATCAGGTGTTAAGGGCGTAAAGACAGTGGTGTGGGGTGTTACGTTACAACGGTATTTCTATCAATATTGAGAATCATGTAAAAACAAAGCATTTGAATTTTGTTTTTACTAAAGAAATGAGTTTTATTGGGAGTTTCGTAAGCATTTTTGGGGAGAGTTACGTCTAAGCCATGTGATATACATCAAGTTTTATTTTAGTAACAAAACTATTTTTTGGAAAAAAAATTGTCTAAAAATTAAGGTTTACTATTTTTACATAGTAGTAAATCTGTATCTGTATAGTACCAAGCAGCTAGTTATCACTGGCCGATGGTAAACTTATTTTTATAAAAATGTAATAAGTTTTTCTTCCACTCCTCAGGGCGGGTAATACAAATTAGGTTAAAAATGCGAGGTAATTTCATAGCA